>MU184604.1:15339-31530 GCA_016904865.1 Pissodes strobi | reverse complement strand
TTTTACCTACTCATACATATGTCATATATTTTCAGACACTCAACATTTTTCAGGGTCTTCCATCTTTAAAAGGTCATCTCTATGTTCTTGTTCTTACTTTAGGCGCGATTTTTGCGATAATAAACTGTTCACCGCATCTGCAGCTTCAATTCTGACATCTTCTGGCAAAGCATCTTCTTCAGCCTATTCTTTTTGTATATCAAAATCGCACGTTTTTTAGAGTAATTTAAAAAATTTTTAATAGCGTTAAAAGTCAAATCAATTTGCGTTGCTATGAACAAAATTCATAACAACCGTTATCTGTACAGCGATCACGCCAATTTGACTCCAATATTAATTAATCAAACTGTTTCCTTTTTGTCAATATTTAATACGTATTGCAGGTCAGGAGTAAAACTGAATATTATACAGGATGCGACGGTAAAAAGGCTTTAACCTGTTCATGGAATTAATCCACTCGCTCCTTCGTCGCTCGTGAACCAACATTTTCCACTCAAAACCTGTGAGTTAGACACAGGTAAAGCATCTTTTTGCCAAAAAATAAACGACAAGTTGACATGGATTTATATTTATTATTCAATTAAAAAAACATTGAAATAAAGAAAAAGTTGCACGGCCGCAAAGAGTAACGCAACAGTCAGCAAGGCAACAACACCCAAAATAGAATTTGATGTGTTTAAGAGTAGTGATATTTTAACGATTTCGATTTTTTGGACCAAGAGATACTATTTCCTTGGTGGTTTAGTTTACTGCAAAAGGTAAGAAATTTCCATTATTAGATATAATTTTATATAATTAAAAATATAGGATAGGTACACCGAACCGGATAGGTACTTCTTTACCGTTTTAAATTAATTATTTTTGTACTTTTTGATTTTTTTCTTAATTGTGGCTTTGACTTTCAGATTTTCGTACTTTTTGATTTTTTCTTAATTGTGGCTTTGACTTTCAGATGTACGAATCCGATAGAAAGACAAAACGACTTTCAGGATCACAATACAGGGAGAGAAAATTAGAAAAAGAAGCCAACAATAGAAAATTAAGCGGATCTTTGCAAAAATACTTAAAAATTGAGCCAGACGCATCAACGCAGAGTGGTGATATTCCAAAAATTTCGGAGAAGCAGCCCAGTGTGAGTGAACCTGCAGATTGTAGTGTGAGTAAACCGGCAGATCTTGATTCACAACCGTGTAAAAAAAGATCGGAAACTGTTGTTGAAACTTACGATTTTGATTTTAATGATCCGTTCCCTTGGCCTGACATTATAAAAATCGAATAATTGAATTATTAAAATGCAGAAATTTTGTTATATTTGCGTTTTGCTGTTTAGTTTAATTTATTTTTATATTTTTGTTATCTGTTATGCAATATTTAATAAAATATTATGGTTGGAAAAATTTAATTTTTTTATTAATAGGGCGGCAATTTGGATGCATGCACAAAGGCGGCCAATGGCTAAGAACGGCCCTGACATCTTTACTTTAAAAATGACTAACTACCTTCAGACCAGCGCGTACTTAAAAAGTAATAAGTTACTCTAAAAGTAACGCGTTATTTTAAATAACGTGTTACACTTAAACAACGCGTTACTTTCACCCGTAACTGCTGCTGATAGATAATTGTATTTCGCGCAGCTGCTACTGACGGGTCATAGTGGCCCAATTTTTAAAATTCTAAACTAAATTAATAAAATATCCAAAACCTTTTACTTTCTATCCAATATATTTGTTTATATTAATAGATTTTTCTATCTACAAGTGGAGGGTAACTTTTTCGGTCTTCATATGCGCACATTTTGTATTTATTTTTATTTTATTTTATTTTTTAAATTGATATTATTATTTGATTTAATTCTTAATTATGATAATGCTTAATATTAATGTTAAAAATGCTCTCGTGTTTGTATTTTTATTATTTTAAACTGCTTTTAAAACCTATTTGAATTACAACACAAATCACATTTTTGCATTTGAAATCATTTTCATTGTCCCCCCGGTTGCATATTTGTAAATGACACTGTGATTTTTTTTTGTTACAAAGAAGATATAAACACCTTTATAATCAATTTTTTCGTTAATATCCTACTCAATTGCAATTGCTGCATGTCCACTTAACCTCTCTTGCGACATAGTCGAGCGCAAAAGTGAAACGCCTTTAGGCGTACCTGGAGAGTAAGTTGGTGAACGCATTACGTAAACGTTACGAAATATATGTGACGCGTTACAAAATGTGTGATATGGCGCGAGACATCGAAAGTAGCGAGAAAAATATAGCATTGGTAAAGACAGATGGAGAGAGTTACACGGTGCCACGCTTAACAGGGCCGGCGCTAGGGGCGGGCAAGCCGGGCCCCTGCCCGGGGCGGCAACCTTATGGGGCGGCAAATAGGCTGTAAAATTATCTGATTTAGGAAGAAAATTAATAAACCAAGATTTATTTGAACACTAAGCTTATGAAAAATTTATAGGTGGAATTTTAATAAAATTCGCTTTTAATATGTTTTATGAACTTTTAAGTATAGGTATCAACTCACTTCAAAAATCCTCAAGCATAAGAACAACATAAGAAGGTTCAGATGTGCAGTTTTTAAATAAAAGCACTTTTTGATAAATGAGTAGATATTGCCTTTATTAAAGATCAAATCAAAAACCGAACCAAAAATACGAGCAACATAGATAAAATATCAAAATATTTCAAGGAAACCGCTCACAACTTAAAACTTAGAATTATTTTAACTTAAATAAATGTCCACACACAAAGTGCTGCAAAATAATTTTTTGCCCTGTGTTTTAATTTGTCTAAACATGTAGAAGAGCGCGTCCGCGGCGTCCTGACAAGCTGTGACTTATGATTTAAAAGATACCCCTCTAAGCGATTTACTAAAATATTGTAAAGATCTAGAAATAATGTTAACTCATGGGGATTCAACAGGTATAAACGCACTGGACCTGGCAGACGAGATAGTATCGGTCTTGTCTTTAATAAATAAGAAAGAAAGTCCAATCGATATTTTAATATTCATTTCAAAGCTGGATTTTGCTCCAAATCTCGGTAGTTTTAAGAATCTTGCTTACTCTCCCAATAAGTGTGACAAGTGGAGAAAGAAGTTTCTCCAAATTAAAGTTAATCAAAAAGTTTTTACGCTCTGCAACTACCGCGAGTATCGGCTAAATGACTTGACATTAGCCATTGAACATGAGCTAGCTGAAGAAATTGATGTCAAAAAAATTATCAAAACATTCTCAGAATTAAAAGTGAGGAAAAAAACACATTTAAGTTTAACTGTATTTTTAATAATTAGGTTTTTATTTTTAGTGGTTCTATAATTTGTTTCACTATTTTTTTAACATATGCATTTTGTAATAATTATATTCTAGATGTGTGTCTTTCCTTTTTTTTCTGTGCAACCATAATTCAATTTAGTTCCAAAATTTTAATAGCATTTTTTGCTCACTTTTTATTTTACTGCTAAGCGTGAGAAGGGTTTAGGTTATCTTTTAAATTTAGTTATAAAGGGGCGGCATTTTACCTTTTTGCCCGGGGCGGGTGACTGCTAGCGCCGGCCCTGCGGTTAAGCCAATTTTGCTTTCAATGCGTCCATATTTCGAATGACAAAATCGATCGTTGAATGACCGGATTTACTGTATACTATACTATGTACTACCATTCGTGTCAGCGAATTTGCATGAAATAAAAATTCACAGTCCTTCACAAAGATGCAACCGGAGGAGACATTGAAAACGCCGAAGCAGAATGCAACGCTTACTAAATTTGAGGTCTTAGAAAACTTATAATTGTGTGGAAATATAATAGTTGATAGAAGTTTGGGTGAGATCAGGTTAGATTTCGTAAGTTTACTTTACCAAAATATACGAAATAAATGCATATTACTTGAAGTTTCGTTATTTTTTACAATTTATAACGTTATAAGTGTGGTTGAAAAAGCAAAAGACCATTTGCATTCGAATCGTCTGACATTCCTCGAACGAACGATATGATGTCGTGAGACACTAAGTCACCCTAACCAAACAACAATCAACATGAAAAAAATGACTTTTTGCAGATTACGTAAGTTTAGTTTACCAAAATATACCACATAAATGCATATTACTTCAAGTTTCGATCGTTTTTAATCCCCGATCTAATGCGTTTAGTTTCACTTGGTATCAACTTATTTTAGTCATTTGAGTCGGTTCCGATACGTTAAAATCAATTTTAATAGATTTGGTTAGTTTTGGTTAATCGTCTAATCAATTTTCGGTTAGTTTCACTAATGTCCACCTTTTTTTACTTATTTATGCCGGTTCCTTTAGGTTATAATCAATTTTAATAGATTTGGTTAGTCGTTTAATCAACTTTCGGTTAGTTCCACTTAGTCTCAAATTATTTTACAGCTGGTTCCGATACGTTATAATCAATTTTAATAGACTTGGTTAGTTTTGATTTATTAGTCATCTAATCAACTTTCGGTTAGTTTCACTTAGTCTCAACTTATTTTAGTTATTTGAGTCGATTCTGATACCACAAGAATAATAAATAACCAGAATCCAAACTCTCAACTGTCACCGTGTATATTGTCTAAAAGCGCTTGGTGACCTTCAGTCCACGTCACAGCCAGAATTTCATGAGCGTGCTTACTGCATTTTGACTGATTTAATATTATCCATCTTATTAAGAAAATAGTAGCTGAACAACGGCACATATGTGCCGTGGCTGAACCATTGTTTATACAGTGCTGAACTTTAGTTGAGAATAAGTGAAACTAACCGAAATTTGATTGGACGACTAACCCAAACCAGCCAAGTATATTAAAATTGATTATAACGTATCGCAACTGGCTCAAATAAGTAAAATAAGTTAAGACTAAGTGAAACTAACCGAAAGTTGATTGGACGACTAACCCGAACTAACCAAATCTATTAAAATTGATTATAACATATCGTAACTTGCTCAAATAAGTAAAATTAGTTGAGACTAAGTGCAACTAACCGAAATTTCGACTACCTAACCCGAACTAACCAAATCTACTAAAATTGATTATAACGTATCGTAGCCGGCTCAAATACGTAAAATGAGTTGAGACTAAGTGAAACTAACCGAAAGTTGATTGGACGACTAACCCGAAAAGTTGAAACTAAGTGAAACTAACCGAAAGTTGATTAGACGACTAACCAAAATTAACCAAATCTTTTAAAATTGATTATAATGTATCGGAACCGGCTCATATAAATAAAATAAGTTGAGACTCGATAAAGAAGTATTCACTTCTATCACGTGTACTGTGATACTCGCAACTTTTTTTATTTGTAAAAATGAATGCCTATCTTTTTATGTACTATATTAATAGATTGTTTTGCATGTTAATGACATATCTGTTATAACCAGTTCAAATGACTAAAATAAGTTAAGCTTAAGTGAAACTGACTGAAAGTTGCTTCAACGACTAACCAAAAGTAACCAAATCTATTAAAATTTCTCATAATGTATCGGAACCGGTCCAAATGACTAAAATAAGTTGAGGTATGCCAACCTAACCGAAAGTTGCTTCAACGAACAACCAAAGCTATTAAAATTAATTATAATGTATCGGAACCGGCTCAAATAAGTAAAATAAGTTGAAACTAAGTAAAACCAACCGAAATTTGATATGACGACTAACCAAAACTCACCAAATCTATTAAAATTGATTAATATATGGTTCTCTCACACTTTTTCTCTTTTATAACATCGATAAAGAAGTATTTACTTCTATCACGTGTAATGTGCTACTCGCGACTTTTTTTTGCCAATCTCGACGAATTATGGGGATCCTAGAGTCCAAAAAACATTAAATTCTGAAAAAAAACAAAATTGTGTCCCTGTGTTTGTGTCTCTGTCCGTCACACGACTTTTCTCCAAAACCGTTAGGTCGATTTCTACCAAAATGTTTATTTAGGAGTTTCGGAACAATATCTCCAGACGTTTTATAATTTTTTTTTAACCTTACAATTAAGGATAGTTTATATAAAGAAGAATATAAAAAAAATGGTTTTCACAAAAACGGCCTTAACGATTTTCATTAGATTTTCTATATGTTTACAATTTAGTAGGCAAATAATACGTACTACCCCGTTTTTCAGTGAAAAATCGGTGCAGTCCCTTTACTCTTGAGAAAAATGAACAAAATCGATTTTCTCGGAAACAGCTCCAACGATTTTATTCAAAGTCTGTACTTATTTACCAATTAGTAAGGCAAATAATATGCACTTGTTTGTTTTCCTAGGGAAAATATGATAAAGCCACTTTACTAGTAAAAATATTGACCTTCCAATTTTTTCCAGTTCTGTGGCGTTTATTTAAGAATTTTTCCAAACCATCAGTGTTTTTCAAATTCACAGATTCCGATTCTGTATCTCGGATTCGCGTATCTCGCATACAGAATCCTCGTGTGAAAGAGCTCCTATTGTCGCCTCTCCTTTTAAGTTTTTTTCCTCTCAGGTGTAACCGCGTATTTCCAACAGCTATTTTATTTACTACAGCTGATAGTCTGAGAACGAGTGATCTGTACCATGCATTTTAAGTAACCTCTATAACACTCGCAAAGAGCCACCTAAAAAATCGATTTTTATGTAAATCAACCTAGCGGTTTCGATTTTAGAGTTCGCCAGACAATTCGGAATTGCGAAACTGGTGAAAATCGGCAATTTCCGAAAAATCTCAAATTTTATGTAAATTTTTTTATTTTTGCCTTTCAGCCTATATCTAAGTTCGATTAAATTGAAATTTTTAGGAGAGGTAATTTGGACATTTGTTATCATGACTAACATGAGAGAAATGCAAAAAACGTACGTGACACTAGCTTTATTTTTTTTAAAAGTTGTTGACACGAAATTTGTTAAAAATGCAGCAACAAATACTGGATCTCGAAAACTTTTTTTGGTTTTGGAGATAAATATATATAGTAAGCGACAAACCAACAGAACTGAAGAAACTTTTTTATTTTGGTGTTTTTTTAATAAGTGGTTTGGTTTTAACATAACGGTGCCACAATATCGAAAAAAACTATGCCGACCGCGGCCGCTCACGCCATCGCCATGCGTAGCTTGAGAGCGCCAAGATCTGTATTTTACTAATAATAACCTATTTAATAATCGTAACGTTTATTTCGAAGTTTGTTCCGTAAATTTTAATTTTGAGAAATGAGAAAAATATAAAAAATAAAGTATTAAATTTTGATAAAGGCGATTTTTTTGTGATTTAAATAGATTCGACTTAAAATATCGTTCACTTTGTTATTTATGCCCAATGTTTTTCAACATATTCATTTTATTTCTACATTTAACTTCGACTCGTATAGTTAAGCAACATTAGTTAAGAGATAGTTAACACATTTGTAAAAAGGGATGATGATACTTTAGATTTTACTTATCTGCTACTATTGAGCTCCACATTTCCCTTGGCATAAACAACTAATGTTGCAAGGCACATTCGCTTTAAAACATTTTCATTTATTTGTATAAGTAAATAACTTGCACCTGCAGTTGGCTGTAATTCCCAAAAAGCTTGGCTTTGCTTCTTTTAGTATCTTTGGTACGAGAGCATTGTTTTCGATGTAGCAGCCAAAATCTGTATGTTTTGGAACTTGAGATTGAATTTTACTAGCGCTTTTATAGATTGCGCATTGCAAAAACGCCCTTTTCACATGCATGAAAATGCATCTTTGATGGAGGCAACTCTCTAAAATGAAATACCAACGATTATAGTTAATAGTGCACTTCAGTGATAAAGAGGTTTCAAATTTAACATAATTAGGTACTTTTAAAAAAATAAAATGACGCAGACAAACATAGAAATTAATGTTACTCACCTAATGTCAGTTTTACAATTTGGAAATATATGCGCTCGTAATTCGTCCATATTTCCCATAAAATTTGGCCGGCGTAAAAAAAATGCTCTGCAACTTATCCATAGAGTAGTCATAGGCGATTCGACTCATTTTAGTGATTCGTACCATACGAATAAAATGTACAAATGATTCATACCAAAGATTCGTATCTTTTTTTCTATCTTGTATAATACTTGCGTAATCTTACCGGTCCGTGCTGATGCTTACTGTTCCGTATTGGTATTGGTTATACCATTAAACAATGGTTATACATATACATACCTACTATTTAATTTGTATTTTAGCATTTTCGGAGTCATTTTCTATCTAAGATATATGTTCAGTTTATTATTATAAACGCGAAACTATTTTAAAAAGTTTTCAATGTATATATTTAATAATTCTGAATTCTGTTTACCTATATAATAAATTAATGATTTTTCATCTGATCTAAGTAACTGAAAAACCCTCTAGATTTCGTGCTAATAAGGTATCTCAACTTGTAATTCTAAACTTCAATTTAATAAAAATAGATTAAAAAATATGAGTTAACTACCTACTTGTTTCACTTTTTCTTAACAAGGATACACTTTAATTTAATGTTTATTTTGTTAAAAGAAACTTTCCTTCTTGTTTTTTATATTACCTATATATTTTATACCTATTACAATATCATTTTTTGTATCTATTTCTTTCAGATATTATTTTTTTAATTAATATACCCTATTAGTTATGTTACTGGCAATCCTGTTATGTCTTATGGATAAAATAAAAGAAAAATACCTGGCACTAGTTCTTATTATATTTCAATTAAAACAAATAAATACTCTATACATTATGCTTAGCAAATATTACAACCGATATCTATAACGTACTTGCTCAATGTTTTTGTCTCTCTTTGGACTCGCCTTTACCGAAAAAAGAGCGAGAGCGACAGAGATAATAATACTAGGAGTGCTCCGACCGTCAAATCAAACGCATCCATACTAGCATTAAAAAATATATCGTTCACGCGACCGGTCGAATCGGTTATTTTGTTCAAGTCTTATCGCTGTCTCTCTCGCTTTTTTATTTCGCTAATGGCGAGTCCAAAGAGAGACAGAAACATAAAACCAACGCTCAACGGATACGGCACGCTACTACAGTACAGTACGAGCCAATTTGTAACTGTCGCGACGCGACGCGGCCGTCGACGTGTTTTATTGCAGCATCGTTTTCTTGAAAACTAAAGTAGTTATCAAAAAATCACCGAAGTAAAAAAGTTTTTTCGGTTCTTTGGCTACAACTTTGTCGCTTACTATATACATCTATCTGTAAAAGCAAAAAAGTTTTCTCGATCGAGCACTTGTTGCTGCATTTTTAAGAAATTTCGTGCCACCAACTTTAAAAAAAAATAAAATTGGTGACACGTACTTTTTTTGCCTTTGTCTCATGTCACTCATGATAACAAATGTCCAAATTGGGTCTCCTAAAAATTTTAATTCAATCAGACTTTAAGTAAGGGAGATATAAGGTGATGAGCAAAAATTAAAAATATCACATAAAATTTGAGATTTTTCAAAAATTGCCAATTTTGACCAGTTTTGCAATTCTGGATTGCCTGGCGAACTCCAAAATCGGATGCGCCAGGTCCATTTACATAAAAATCGATTTTTTTAGGTGGTTGTTCGCGAGTGTAATAGAGGGTGCATCTTGACATGCATCGCTTGTTATCCGACTATGAGCGCCGACACTGGCGAGTTTCGGCGGAATTTCGGCGGATCGACCAGTGCAAGGTCACGGCAGCCAATGCGTAGCAACGAGGAAAGATTGGCTTCTGGTTATTTATTATTCTTGTGCTGATACGTTAAAATCAATTTTAATAGATTTGGATAGTTTTGGTTAGCCGTCTAATCAACTATCGGTTAGTTTCCCTTAGTCTCAATTTATTTTACTTATTTGAGCTGGTTCCGATATGTTACATTAAATTTTAATAGATTTGGTTAGTTTTGGTTTATCGTCCAACCGACGTTCGGTTAGCTTCACTTAGTCTCAACTTAGTTTAGTCATTTGAGTCGGTTCCGATACGTTATAGATAAGTTTACTAAATTTGGTTAGTTTTGGTTAGTCGTCTAATCAACTTCCGGTTACTTTTACTTAGTTTCAACTTATTTCAGTCATTTGAGTCGATTCCGATACGTTATAATCGATTTGGTTAGTTTGGGTTAGTCGTCTAATCAACTTTTGATTAATTTTACTTAGTCTCAACTTATTTCACTTGTTTTAACTGGTTCTGATACGTTATAATCAATTTTAATAAATTTGGGTAGTTTTGGTTAGTCGCCTAAGCAACTTGCGATTAGTTTCACTTAGTCTCAAATTATTTTAGTCATTTGAGTCGGTTCCGATACGATATAATCAAGTTTAATAAACTTGGTTTCTTTTGGTTTGTCGTCTAATCAACTTTCGGTTAGTTTCAATTAGTCTCATGTTATTTTACTTATTTGAACCGGTTCCGACATGTTGTAACCAATTTCAATAGATTTGGTTAGTCGTCCAATCAACTTTCGGTTAGTTTCACTTAGTATCAACTTATTTTACTTATTTAAGCCGGTTCCGATACACTATAATCAATTTTAATATATTTGTTTAGATTTGGTTAATCGTCCAATCACCTTTCGGCTAGTTTCACTAAGTGTTAACTTATTTTAGTCATCTGAACCGGTTCCGACGCGTTATAATTAATTTTAATAGATTTGGTTAATTTTGGTTTGTTGTCCAATAAAGTTTCGGTTAGTTTCACTCAATCTCAACTTACTTTAGTCATTTGAATCGTTTCCGATACGTTATAAACAATTTTAATTGATTGGGTTAGTTTTGGTTGGTCGTCAATTCAAATTTCGGTTAGTTTCACTTAATATTAACTTATTTTAGTCATTTGAGCCGGTTACGATACGTTATATTCAATTTTAGTAGATTTGTTTATTCTTGGTTAATTGTCGAATAAACTTTCGGTTAGTTTTACTTAGTCTCAACTTATTTTACTTATTTGAGCTGGTTCCGATACGATATAATCAATTTTAATAGATTTGGTTAGTTTTGGTTGGTCGGCTAATCAAATTTCGGTTAGATTCACTTAATATCAACTTATTTTGATCATTTGAACCGGCGGTTACGATACATTATAATCGATTTTAATAGATTTGGTTAGTTCTGGTTAGTCGTCTAATCAACTTTCGGTTAGTTTCACTAAGTCTCAACTTATTTTACTTATTTGAGCTGCTTCTTATACGTTATAATCAATTTTAATAGATTTGGTTAGTTTTGGTTATTAGTCGTCTAATCAACTTTCGGTTAGTTTCACTTAGTCTCAACTTATTTTAGTCATTTGAGACGGTTCCGACACGTTATAATTAAGTTTAATAAACTTGGTTAGTTTTAGTTAGTCGTCTAATCAACTTCCGGTTAGTTTCACCTAGTCTCTACTTATTTTAGTCATTTCAGTCGGTTTCGATACGTTATAATCAATTTTAATAGACTTGGTTAGTTTGGGTTAGTCGTCTAATCAACTTTTGGTTAGTTTCACTTAGTCTCAACTTATTTCACTTATTTGAGCTGGTTCTGATACGTTATAATCAATTTTAATAGATTTGGTTAATTTTGGTTAGTCGTCTAATCAACTTGCGGTTAGTTTCCCCTTCCTAGATCTGTGGTTAGTTTCACTTAGTCTCAACCTATTTTAGTAATTTGAGTCCCTTCCGATACGTTATAATCAAGTTTAATAAATTTAGTTAGTTTTGGTTAGTTGCCTAATCAACTTCCGGTTAGTTTCACTATTCTCAAGTTATTTTACTTACTTGAGCCGGTTCCGATACGTTATAATGAGTTTTAATAGATTTGGTTAGTTTTGGTTAGTCGTCTAATCAAGTTTCGGTTAGTTTCACTTAGTCTCAACTTATTTTAGTCATTTGAACTGGTTCCGATACATTCTGTTCAATTTTAATAGATTTGGTTAGTGTTGGTTAGTCTCAATTTATTTTACTTATTTGGGCGGGTTCCGATACGTTATAATCAGTTATGCATAAACCGTGTCGTGACGTTCACTCTAATTTTCCGTGTCGTGATGCAACCTTGGAAAATTACTGTCAAGAAACCAAAGTATTCATCTGAACCGGCTCCCATACGTTATAGTCAAATATAATGTTTCTGGTTAGTTTTCGTTAGTCGCCAAAGTTCGGTTCTTTTTGGTTAGTTTTAACTTACTTTAATTTGTGTAACCTATTTCGATACATTTTAGCCCGTTTTGGTGCTTTTGGTTACTTTTGATTAGTTTTGGTTAGTCATTCAATCAACTTTCCGATATGTTATAACCAATTTTAATGTTTATGGTTAATTTTGGTTAGTCGCCAAAATTCGGTTATTTGGGTTATTTTTAACTTATCTACTATAATATTTTTAGTCTGTTTCGATACGTTTTAGCCATTATTGGTGCTTTTGGTGAATTTAGGTTTGATTTAGTTAGGTTGGGATAGATAGTCGTTCAATCAATATTCAGTTAATTTCAGTTAGTTTTAATTTTAGTCATTTCAATCGGCGCCGATACGTTATAATCGAATTTAATGTTTTTGGTTAGTTTTGGTTAGTCGCCAAAATTCGGTTCGTTTTGGTTAATTTTAACTTACTTTAATATTTTTAATCTGTCCCGATACGTTTTAGCCTTTTTTGGAGCTTTTGGAATTAGTCGTTGAATCAACTTTCGGTTAGTTTTAGTTAGTTCCAATTTATTTTAGTAATTGGAACCGGATCCGATAGGTTATAACCAATTTAAATTTTTATGGCTAGTTTTGGTTATTCGCCAAATTTCGGTTACTTTGAGTTAGTTTTAACTTACTTTTATTTTTTCAATTTGTTCCGATTCATTTTAACCCTTTTTGTGCTTTTCGTTACTTTTAGTTAGTTTGGGTTAGTCGTTCAATCAACTTTCGGATAGTTTCAGTTAGCCTTAATTTATCTTTGTCATTTGAACCGATTCCTCAGAACAGACTAACACCAAAGAATATTATATGCTACGCATAGAATATTCTTTGCTAACACGATCTCTCACGTATATTACGTGATGTGCCAAATGTAGCATGCACTTTTTCGTGATTTGATACCCCATAATAGGAAAACAAAAACATTTCGAATGTTAAAATGATATTTTACTATTTAACAGAAAAAATGTGGTAAAATATGGGGAGAGAGAGTTATGCGTCAAATACCCAATACACTGTGCAGACCTGTTTGCCTGTAGGTTCCGCTTCTATGCACATAAGTCTCACTTCTGTGTATAGTCTACAAGCACACTCAATTTCTAATAGCTTTAACTTGAAAAAAAACTACTCTTCTCCGATGCCACGGTTACAGGTAGTGCTAAATTGCAAATAAAGCAAATAAGTTCTATTGATAATGACAACTTAAGACTTCCAATAGAGTATTTTTCCTGGCTATAATTTTATTAATGAATTTGGGGTTCTTGGCTGTTTCATGGCTGCGAATCATTAAAATAACTCGTGAATGTGGCAATATAGCATTAATTAAAATCTGATGCATAGAGGTAGTTGATCTTTGCAGAGCCTTGTTGCTAGATTTCTCGATTTTTCGAGATATAAAACAATTTGCTTTTTAAATAGCACGCCGCGTTATTTCGTTAGATTCGGAGAGCATATTATATTTACCCGAATTCATCGATATGTGGTGCATGTATTTACCTGAATTCATTGATATGGTGGTTTTGATCGCACTAACTCTAAAAATAACGGACCAAAAAAAAATTGCTTAAAAGCATAATTTGCACTTTGAATTTTGACTTATTTGCATCTGCAAATTTTACCCATAACCGGTAACTAAAAAGTAAGTTCTTGCGTTATTGGAAAACTTTCATACTTGAGTTATAGCCCTGCAGACATAATATCCGGTTTGCTCTCTCCCGCCCAAAGATATGGCTTCATTTTATATATTACATTTTTAACATGACCCAGGTAAAAAGCTTCATGGGAGCCATACAGCCATGGGAATCGAGCGGACAAGTTGATAAAGCTTCCCATTGTGTTTATTTTTGTAAGCTTTTTTATATTTTTCATAATGCTTATTTTTCAAATTTCGACGAACTGTAATGGAGTTACTAGAGATTCTCTTTTCTCTATAAAAAAATTGTGGCAAAAAATTTGGTTTTTAATAATTTAATAAATACACGTAATTTCTATAATACCCTAATTACGCTTGAGCACTGTTTCAGTTTTTGTAGTCATGATGCAACGTTATTTTTAGAGTTAATGTCATAAAGCATGCATCATCTAAAATCGGAAAAAAATATGCCGTCCGCTTAAATTCCAAAATATACAGTGTGTCAATGAAAAACAATAATTCCTTATATTGCATGCATGAAAGCGAGACAGTAGCTCACGATTACCACAAGCTCTCCAAACAGCGCAATGATCACTTACATCGATACAGTCAATGTGAAAAAATATATTGCCCGACTTTTTCAATTTATTTAGTCACCCTGTATAATTTGGATTGTTCCCTCAATACCTGCGACTAAACATTACACATTATCAAACATAAAAAAATTACAATAAATGCATACCTACTCAGATACGCAACGTCCATATTAAGGCTGAGTTGTACAGAATTCAGAGACTGGCTTGCGTGTTAATTGCAGGTGCTATGAGGATGGCACCCACCAGGGCACTTGACTGCTTTGCCGCCCCTTCATCTATTCCTGGAATATAAGCCCTTGGCGTCTGCATAAAGACTGAAAGTTCTCGGTCACCTATAAGGCCCCAAAGGGGCATATCAAAATCTGAAGGGGGACGGCTGATCAAGCAGTTGTAAGATTTCACTAACCCGATAGGGATGCAAAACATCACTTACAAAAACTGTTCATTATCTAGATATATTATCAAGGTCGTACTTTTAAGATCGATGGGCCCCTAGCTGAATCTGTGGCTCAGGCCCTACTGAAGATAATATTTTTTAAATGAACTTACAACAGCATGTTCAGCAACTATTCAATTAAAAACCTAAAAATAAACATTTAGTTTATTATTAAATTATAGAAAATTTGCGTGGGACGTACTGACATCATTGTAACACGCCTTAATGGTTTCAAGTACAGAATATTCAAACGATTTAACTTTTTTTATGGCAGTTGCACACACTAAAGGGAGATCATATGGCACTCGACGAGCGGTGTGTGTGCGAATCTGTTGATCGACACGGTTCTTGAATAGTTGTAGGTTGTAATTAGGGGGAAACAGATGTCCTGGGAGCGAGTTCCACAGTAATGCAGTGCGCCAGCCAAAGACTATATAATTGTTTTTTGTTTCTGCTAAGTTTTAAGCTGCTGCAATGATCTCTCCATTATTAACTGTATTCTTTTTTGGAAACCCAAAACGGGTATCAGTTAGTGCCTCAATATTCTCCTGCAATTATCATTTAAATTGATCTATGATAAGAAGGAAATTCTGAGTTCGAATTTTTTCTAATAGTTCAACTTCTGGTGCTTGGACATAGTCAAGAGGTGACGAACGCACGTTTATTTTGCATTTTCGTTGTGTTTCATTCTCATACGCATACCCTGTGCAATCAGAATCTGCTCATTCAGCAGCAATCACCTTATATTCTTAAAATCTATCCAAATCTTGTCTTGTCCTTATGAAGCTTGTTAGCGACTCCAGTACTAAAATGACTATCCCTGATAGCACTTAATATTTTATAAATATTTTAAAAATATTCATATCTTTATTAAATATTTTTTAGCAAAATAAAATATTTCCAAAAAAATATTTGTTGCAAATATTTACGTAATATTAAATAAATATTTCAAAATTCAGTTAAATTGCCTTAGTTCTGTGCTCGCTACCTATTATTAATAGTAACACATTGCATTGATCAATTGCTGTGATTTCCGTGGTTTCTCAAAGAACTTCATATTTTAGTAGAACCAATAATATTTAGAAAACATTTGTAAAAACATATTTATTGCAAATATTTAACTAATATTAAATAAATATTTTGGAACTCATGTTTATTTCATTCTGTCTCACTTTGTGGCTGACCACGGCGCGGCGCGTCGGTCGTTTTTCTGATTATCCCACTTTGCTGTTTGTTAGGTTAGGAATGGGAAGGCACACCACATTTCCTTCCAGCATAGTAAAAATGTTAAAGGTTTATAAAAATAGTTTTGATAGATAAATTTTTTATTTTTTTTTCATAATTGTTATCATTCGATATTCCTTCCGTAGTGTTGCCCTGAACACTTACTAGTTCATGAAAATAATTGTAATTACTACTAACATTATCTA
>MU184604.1:0-14939 GCA_016904865.1 Pissodes strobi | reverse complement strand
TAGATAATGTTAGTAGTAATTACAATTATTTTCATGAACTAGTAAGTTTTCAGGGCAACACTACGGAAGTAATATCGAATGATAACAATTATGAAAAAAAAAATTTATCTATCAAAACTATTTTTATAAACCTTCAACATTTTTACTCCCATTGGTCCCATTCCAAAATGATCCCTTCTAATGTAAAACAAATTATTTAAAAAATATGAAATAAGTATTCAAAGTCGAGTTCAAAATAGGTAAGTATATATAAAACAAATAATTCAATAAAATATTAAATACATATTTAAAACAAATGTAAAATAAATAGTTAAAATATATATAAAATAAATATTCAAAACAGATATTTATTAAATATTTAAAAATCTGTCACGCAAATATTTAACAAATGTTTTTTAAAAATATTTATAAAATATTTTGTGCTATCAGAGTATTCACGTCTAATCTAGGGTTCTGCAGAATTCTACCAGTTTTATTTACCTTACCCAAGACATCTTCCTAAAATATTGCATATAGCACCGTTTCCAATTTTGAAATGCAAACTTATTGCCTCGCAAGCTAGTTTTTGTAGCATCTGCGCTGCGTGTTGTTGTTGTCCGTTTTGACACGAGAATGAATTTGTCATCTTCGCGTCGGCATTTTTCAAGCAATCGGTCAAAACGCAATATCTTTTAGTTGACGCTATAAAATATACCTACATAAAGTTCTTTCAAAAAGGCAATAAAACTTACATCACTCAGACAGTACTCGGCAGGAGCCTGCACTACAAGATTGATTAAATGCCCAGTGCAAGTTACCCATACTACTAATTTGTTTTATGCTAGTACCAACGCTCGAAAGCCATTGTACTTTCCGCTCATTGAAGAAGCGTTATCATAAGATTGACGACTGAAATTCTTAATGTCTATGTCATTCTCCTTCAAAAACTTGCCCAAGCCTTGAAACATATCTTTAGCCTTGTTAGGCATGAATATTACAAATTTTCCAACAGAGATGTGTTCCTCTAAATATCTGAAAAAAGTATGCTGATTAACATGAGCTTCGCCTGGAATTGAATCTAATGATACGGAAGAGTACCTACCTACTTTGACTTCATTGAAACTCGCTTGCCAATTAATTGCACAACTTCCTCGCAAATCGGCGAGGATAGGCAAAGTATGTAACCAGTGTAAACCACTCCCACAGTTTCCATGTGATTGATCAAAAAGTCGTCATACTCTGCTATAAGCGCCAGTAGTCCATTTCGCGGTAATCCCAACATCTTATTTTCACCTCTAAATGCTAAACGTTTTTCAATGATAGAAACTGTTACAACTTATCAATATCCTGAGAACTTCTAGCCAGTATTTTACTGCATCGGGGTTTCCCAACTAGTTGCAATTGCAGAACACTGGCTGAGTGAGAATGAACCGCTTTATGTTGAAAAGTAGTCCACAATAGCCAAATATAATCGAAAAAACTCGTCTCATGGGGGAACACTGATTCTTTCTTTAAACGAGGGCTTCTCCCCTGTAACTAAATTTGATCATCTCAAATCGGATAACTAATTTGAATTTTCACTTGTAATATCACTAGTGCTTAATTTATTTCCGGAAATTTTTTCGAGGCCACGAATATTTTGAAAATTATCCCGAGCCGCAGGCGAGGGGTAATTTTCTTAAAATATTCGTGGCCAAGAAAAAATTTCCTGGAATAATTTAAGCACGTGGTATTCGGTAAAAAAATTTCACACCAAATTGGTTTTAAATAATATTATTTTAAATTTTATGTTTGTGCCTTTGACACGAGCTTTGAAAATGTAACATAGAAGGCTTTGAATGATTTTGATTAGATAGGTATGTATTCCGTTGCCGTAGCAACCCAATCAAACCTAACCTAAATCTTGTGTTTTAGTGCATAGCGTGAGCGTGAAAAAGATGATTCGTTTTGGTCAGGAAAGTAACGAAGTTATTCGTAGTGAAATTCAGCACCTAACACCCGTAAGTACTAAGAAATCTAAAGCAAGTATTTGGAAACAGTTCACTGACTTTTGCTATGAGAAGTCTTATGAATTCGATAGGGAACACATACCAGTGGAGGAGTTGGCTCTGATTTTGGAAGATTATGGTTTCAATATGCGTAAGAAGAATTCAGAGGATTACAAGGAGAGTGTCGTCAAAGTGCTATGGAATTCTACTGCCAAACAGTTACAAGAACATTTTTATGAAAAGTATAAACGTAAATTTGATCCCTTTTCGGATGTGGAGTTTGCGAATGCTAGAGCTGCAAAAAACGCCAAACGTCGACAGTTGCAAAAGGAACCCTCTAAACGAAAGGCATCAGCTTTATCATTAGCAGAATTTAAAAAAATCATTGAACTCTGGGATGAAAACACTCCAGAGGGATTGCAGAAAAAGTTTTTTTTTATTATTGCTTATGAACTGGCTTGGAGAGGTGGAGAAGGAGCTTCAGCATATTTAGAGTATTTTGTGGAAGAAACGGATCATGAAGGAAAAGCAACTGAATATAATCCAGTTTTTTCTAAAACTTCCCAAGGAGGATCGAAAAAACTCGCAGACAGTAAATGGTTAGTACCAAATATAATCAATCCAGACAGGTGTCCAGAAAGACTTTTTAAAAAATTAAACTTTTATTTTTAACCATTAATCCAAACTGGGAACACGCAAATTCCAAAGTTTTTGGTACAAAAATTGTCCCGTTGAACACAATACCATCCTTTCCTGGTTCCAATCAGCGGCATCATTAATTGGAATTGACGCGAAGAAAGTTAAAATTACCAATCATTCTGCTAGAGCAACGGCTGTGTCAAATTTGGCAAAAGCTGGAGTTCCCGAACAACAATTAATGAAAATCACGGGACGCGGAAATAGCGAATCAATAATTAAACCATATCTACAAACAGGTGTTGAGATCTGTTGAAATTATTGTTGTGAGTCAAGAATCTCATAAGCCGCAGTCTTCTACGGTGTACAATAACTCTGTGGTTCACATTACCAATAATTACAATAGCCAAGATGTTACAAATTAATAAAAAAATATTATATAAGTATTTATAAATATGTTAAATAAAAATATATAAGTAAGCAGGTTTTTTAATTAAATTTTGTTAATGGATGAAAATTTCATCTAATGTTTAATGCATTATGGATAAATATTTTCCATTTTACCAATTGTAGTTGCACATATATATAATTTTAGACTTTAACATTGTTTATTCTTTTATATTATATTAAATTTATATTACTACAGTTGGAAAAAAAGTATATTTTGATAATTTTGTTAGACCTATACCTAGCTTTCGTTTGCTCTTTATTTCTATTTTCTATTAATACAGTCTTAAGATATAATTATTTTACTAACTGTAGTATAGAAATATAATTTTGGGACTTAATATCGTACATTATTTCACAATATGTTACGTCTAAGATACTACAATTGGTAGAAAATTACATTTTCTTCAATTATGTTTGTATCTACATACAGTATTAATCGGTTAAAATAAAAATTTGTCACGTCTCTATTTATCGACTGTAGTTGCACAAAGTTATTATTATAAGATTTGACAGAGCTCATTATTTCCTACTACGTTTAATAGATATTACTACATTTGATATAAAATTATATTTCATTTATTTTGTTACATTTGTACACAGATTTGGCTACTTACCTCTCATAATAGAATCTGAGGGATAAATTATCAAGTGTAGTTGGTAAAAAATACTATTTTAAGATTTAACGCATGCTGTTATTTTATAATATAATGCATTTATATTAATACATTTGGTAAAAACTAATCTTAGTAATATTTGTTACGATTTTGTGTGGTCCGCATTTATACAAATAGTATCCTAAGCATTAAATTTTGCATTTTACCACCTGTAGTTGCACGAAAATGTTATTTTAAAGCGTAAAATACTACATTCCTTTACACTTAGTATATTTTAAGTTACTACAAATGTTTTTTTTTTTTAATTTTTGGTACAATATATTTAATGAGCTTTATAAACACCGCACTATTTCCAGCACGGTTTTACCCTTACGCACGTAACATAGACGGTAGACGGCTATGAAACAATAATTGTTTTCGCATAGGACGTCATGACAATATTGATAGCTCAAAATGTCAACTAGGTATGTTATTTTTTAAAAGAAGTTAAATTGTTTTAAAATGAATCGTTTTAAAAATCATGTCGTATGCACTCTGTGCAAACAATTGTCGGATATTAAACAATATCATCGCTCCCTGTGCTTTTTGGAGAAGCTGGTAGAGGATTGCGGCAGTAAATTAGAAGAAGAAAATTTATTTTGCCATGTCCAACAATATTTACTTCTGTATTCTAAAAAATACAAACTGCTAAAAGGGAAAAATTGAAATAAAATAGTGTCTAAATATTACATTTATTTTATCAGACACAGATACTTAATAAATCAAAGTCAAATGAATGAAATTGATCCAAGTCCAGCTTATTCGCCCTTAAGGAGGAACGAGGTAGCCGAGGAATACCAAAAACACCTTCAATTTATAACTGCAAACTGTAATAATTTTTAAATAAAAAATAAGTAAGTACTTAATTTTTATTAATTTTGATTCTTTTTGCCTAAATAACTTTTAACAAAGTAGGTATGTGAATGACAAGCATTACGTAAAAAACAATTCTATGATTATGTCAAAAAATTTCCACTATTTCACGCCAGGGTACCCCAGCAGAAAAAAAATCCGAAAAATACTTGGATTGCTATGTTAACGCAACTAGAATTACACATTTGATTGGTGAAAAAATGGTGGTGTGAAATTTTCCATTGTATACAATAAGAACTTTGATTTACACGTAATTTGTATATACAGAGCGCCAAATTCCGATGTGCAATTATTTTTTAATAACCTGCTAAGCTTGCTAGACGGTCTGCCGGTAAAAGGCAAGAAAATTTTGTGCGGTGATTTAAATATTGACTACGCTACCGCTTGTGCTGCCCAAAAATCATTAATTTCTATTTTTGACTCTTGGTCTTTCAATGCATGTAACCTCTCCAACTAGGATTTCTAACAATTCCTCTTCTATCATTGGCTATGTAGCGTCGGACTTTCCTCCAACTGATGTCCAATCGACAGTAACAAGCGCGGGTCTCTCTGATAATGAGGCAGTAATCTCCAAATTCAATATTTCTTATAGGCCCTCAAAAAAAAACTCGCCACCTAGATAAAATCTTCTCAGCCTCCAATTTTACATCCTTTCGTAACCTTTGCCTAAAGACGAACTGGAATTTTGAATCAGGTGAACTTGATTCCGACTTTAGTGGTTTCTTACTAAGACTACTTACTTAAAAAGACAAAGTCTGTCATTCATAATTTTCTAGAAAACTGCATCGTATACCACAGACTGTGACGTGCGTATTTATCAATGAAACTGTGGTACAGAAAGTGGCTAGTGGGTAAACAAACATAAGCGTAGCATTTTAATATTTCGTAATTATTTTCTTTCACCAAAATTCAAATCTAAATTGATTACGCAAATCTAAAAATGGGAATTTGTGGGTCGTTTATAGAGTTCGATTCTTAAATTAAATCTGGATATTGAAATATTGGGAAATTTGAGACCGAAAATTTTCAAGTTTGGAAACGAATTTTTTAGCACATACTTAATTTAAATTTGATTGTCTTGAGTAGGTAGGAATGCTATTTAAATGTATTGAAAAGTCTTTATTAATATTTTTGAGGGATATTAAATTATAAAAGATTAAAAGTCTATAAAGTTCCATCACCATACCTCCAATTTTTTTTGTTCAGACTGGTTGGGTATCAACACTGGTATATGAAAAAAGGTATCGACAATTTCGAACACCAAAACTCTGGCACGCGCAGCCACAGAATTGACGTATGGAGTATGGAACGTATGGAAACCGGTTTATAAAATAAATTGGAACTAACTGAAAGTAACCGAAAGTTGTTTGAATGACTAACCAAAAGTAACAAAAAACACAAAACGGGCTAAAACGTATAGGAACAAATTAAATATATGGAAGTAAGTTAAAACTAACCCAAATAAACTGAATTTTGCCGACTAACCAAAAACATTAAAATTGGTCATAATTAAGGTATCGGAACCGGTTCAATGATTAAAATAAGTTGGAACTAACTCAAAGTAACCGAAAGTTGATTGAATGACTATAACCAAAACTAACTAAAAGAAGCAAAACGGGCTAAAACCTATCAGAAAACATTAAAAATGTTAAAGCAAATTAAAACTAACCCAAATTAACCGAATTTTGCCGATTAACCAAAAGTAACCAAAAACGTTAAAATTGCTTATAGCGTACCGGCACCGGATCAAATGGCTAAAATATATTAAAACCAACTGATATTTATCGAATGTTGATTGAACAACTAACCCAAAACTAACCAAAAGCACCAAAAAGAGCTAAAACGTATCGAAACAGATTAAAAATATTAAAGTAAGTTGAAACTAACCCAAAATAACCGAATATTGGCGACTAGCTAAAATGAAACAAAGACATTCAAATTGGTTATAATAACGTACCGTAATCGGTTCTAAAATAAATTGGAACTAACTGAGACTAACCGAAAGTTGATTGAACGACTAATCAACACTAACTAAAAGCGCCAAAAAGGGCTAAAACGTATCAAAACAGATTAAAAATATTAAACTAAGTTGAAACTAACCCAAATTAACCGAATTTTGGCGACTAACTAAAATTAACCAAAAACTTTTAAACTAGCATTTAAATTGGTTATAATAACGTGTCGGAACCAGTCAAAATTACTAAAATAAATTGGAACTCACTGAAAGTAATCGAAAGCTGATTGAATGACTAACCAAAAGTGAATAAATGCACCAAACGGGCTAAAAGATATCAGAATAGATTAAAAATGTTAAAGTAAGTTAAAACTAACCCAAATTAACCCAATTTTGGCGACTAACCAAAACTAAGCAAAAACATTAAAATTGCATATAAGGTACCGGAAGCGGTTTAAATGACTAACCAAAAGCACCAAAATGGGCTAAAACGTACCGGAATAGGTTACAAAAATTAAAGTAAGTTAAAACCAACCAAAACGAACCGAATTTTGGGGACTAACCAAAAATCTTAAATTTGATTATAACGTATTGGAGTCGGTTCAAATGGCTAAAATAAATTTGAACTAACTGAAACTAACCGAAAGTTGTTGGAACGATTAACCGAAAATGTCTAAAAATAACCAAATGCACCAAAACGGGCTAAAACGAATCAGGTTAAAAATATTACAGTAATATTATAGCTAATTATATATTAATATATTTTCCTATCTACAAGTGGAGGGTAATTTTTTAGGCCTTCATATCTGCATCTTTCTTTATTTATTTATTTTTTAATTATGATAATCTTTAATATTAATCTCTAAATACGTTGAATCGGCTAAATTCCTAGGTTTGAATATTAGTGTCAACCTTAAGGGGTCCGCACATATTGATTCTTTAACAAGAAAACTATCTTCGGCCTGCTTCGCAATTCGATCAGTTTCGAAGGAACTAAATTTGTCTACTGCCAGGCTCACTTACTTCTCTTTGTTTGAATCTCATCTTCGCTACGGCCTTCCTTTTTGGGGCTGCTGTAACACCGAGCAATTTCGTACCATTTTCAAACTTCAAAAGAGCAATTCGTTATTTATTTGGTCTTAATGGCAGCGCTCATTGCGAATACTACTTTAAAAAATATAAAATTCTTACGCTTCCTGCTTTGTTTATTTTAGAAACAACTTGTTTAATACGCAAATATCGAACCATATTTCCCGAAAGGCCACAAAATGAGTACCCAACAAGAAATTCGAGTCAGGACATCTACCTTCCTTTTTCCTCCTCTGAATTAACAAAAAATGTTATTCTTTATAACTCCAAGAAGTTATACAATACACTCCCGCTACATCTTAAATCCATCCCTACATTTGCTAAATTTCGTAAAAAAACGAAAGCTTACCTACTATAAATGAGTTATACGTGGATTAATTTTTTTCTCCATTAATTTCAATTAATCGTTAATCGTTACTAATTTTTTCTATTTGGGCATCATGTGCGGCGGTGAAGAGAATTTTATAGTAGGTATAGGATTATCTTTTTGACAAATGAGTGATTTCGCGGGTATACGGGAATTACACAAAATTAAATTTTCCAGGCTATCAATTTTTGTCATGTTTTGTTTACTTTCACTAGGTATTTCAACTTTGCAACCTATGCACATTTTTCGAGTCAAGTTCACCGACATGACCTTCCTAATTTTTTCCAACAGCTCGCTTCGCTTTAATTTCTGTTTCATATTTTGATAACACTGAGTTTCTTTACCCTATGTTTTGTGTACTTCCTGTGGATTTGGTTTATCTGCTTCTGATTTTCTGTAATATAGTTTTTTGATAAATCGTGACCAATTTCAACTTGAAAATTGCTTGTTGTTCTATTTTTATTGTATATATTATTGTATATATTAAGTTTTGTTTTGTATTTGCTCTACTATGGTTAGTTTATTTATTTAATTCGCTTTGTCCATAAAATTTATTTGAATTTTTCTGTGGCAATAAAGCATACTTGACTTTGACTTTGATCGTTTACTTGTCGTGTCAGTCCTTGATCAATACGACTCACTTCTTTCGAGCGGCTTTCAAAATCAATTACAAGGTGGTTTTTAGAAATCTTGTATTCAAGCAGACGTCCAGCAGCATTTTTCCAATCACAATAATCACCATGAGTAAACTGCAAGCGCGTTACATGCATAGCACTAGACGTGCCCATTGCTAGGAGAAAAACAGAACTATGTACTTTTTAAGATTTCACCCTGCCGAGTGTTTGGCATTTTCTTGTGAAACTCCTTGGAACGCTTTGCTTCAAAGATTTACAATCAAATAGATGTCATTTTGAAGTGCTATGGGGTCCATTTTAATCTAATATCATTTTCCAAGCAACCATGGAACCTGGAAAAAAAATAAAAATGTTTTATTTAGAGTACAGTAAAAGGTAAAAGAATAGAAAAAAAAACAAAAGCAACTTGTGCTCCTGAACTAAAGTAACATTAAAATGACTGTTTTTCAAGAGGGAAGTAAGTTCAGCCTAGGCACTCGGTAACTTCTTCAGTTATTTTCATTAAACTTACCGCTTTGCCGTCTTCAAACTTCTGGGGCTCATCCTGATTTGGGTAGGCAGAAGAACGTGTACTGCATTATATCAGCGAAATAATTACAATACAGAAGAAACCCTATACCTTTATGGATCAAAATTGAAGTATTTTTCCCGCATTTTATCATTTGAACCTATCAAAATAAACAAAGGAAGGTCGCAAAACAAAGAAATAAAACTAATATTATCTTTTTCTAAATGGAACATTCTGTATCACACAGAGCTTGTTCAAATTTGGTTCCGACGTTTTTGGGATAATTAACTTTAATATACAATATATTTTAATCGAAATTGATATACAGCGATTGCCTAGATAACAAAGGTTTGACACATATATTGACGAATTCTTTTTCCAGGCAGTCTAAATCTCAATTTTGTTTAAATTATTATTCCTATATTTTAAGCTTAAATCTCTCTAAAGCGACTTAAAGAAAATGTTGACCATATATCTTATTTATTTGTTACGGAAAAAATAATTCAACTTTGGTATGTAGATACAGGTTCTCTAACTCTTATAATATTAACTGTAGGTGAGTGTGTCAAATATCAATGAAAACCATGTACGTTAAACATCCATCCAAAATCATTCTTGATATGAGACATATCTCTAAAACCATATGCCTTTCGAGTACTTTCGAGTTTATCTAAAACACTGCCGCAGAAACCGCTTTACATTTTCCACATCGAAAATTAAATTGATATTTTAACATTTCTCCAGGAATAAAACTCCACAATTTAATCTACTAATAAATTTTAAATTGGCCTTAAATGCAGTTTGCTTTATATATAATTAGTTACTAACTCGTAAAGGAGCGCAAGGTCTAGACCTTGTATTGCTAATTGGACTAAATCGTCTCTAACATCTGAAAAGGTCATTTAATTGGTTCCCTGGAATATCCACGCTGCCGAAAATCCTTTTAAATAACTGTTTCTCTCCTATTTCACGTGTTCTCGTCGCCGACCAAAACGACAAAACTGACAAAATAAGAAACCTCGCAAGAATTCAAGGTCGTTATAAAAGCTTTCTTGTTATGCAGGAAAAACAACTTTTATTAATGTAATCGTTTCCAAATAAACTTTTAAGAAACAGCGTACACAAAGACCTTTGAGTTTCGTTTGGTTGTTAGTTCGATTAACAGGAAATTCTTTCTAAAGCTTTCGTTATTTGGCATCTAGTAAAATGTGCGTCGTGTGATAATGGATTATGAAATTAGGTAAAAATAAGAAAGGACAGATTGATAGGACTCGAATACAAATTACCCCTTTAAAATCATATCTTTTAAACATTTTGACGAATTTCACTATTTGCTGAATTCTCACTTTCATATCATAATCACGGCTACTTATTTGATCATGTTTCTCAGCTATTCGTATCAGACTTTTTGATACGAGCTGGATATGGAACATATAAATTACGTTCCCCGATTTGTGAATTCATTTCTAAATATCTTTGTTATTCATGGATTTCAATATGGTGGTATTACTGATTTTAAAAATGTGCAATTTTCGGCATAAATCATAAATCTGGCTACATTTAGCAACAACGCAAACACTATCTATGTGAACAATTTTAAAACTATCATTAAAACTACCGTGTTCTTGTCAAATTGAATTAAGAATAAAAAATTATTCAATGTATGTCGATCATATTTTACAGGCATAACTGTTTCAATGATATTTTTCAAATTCTTCACCTGGAGAATGAAGAACTATATAATTGAACTTTTTGAAAAGATTAGATATAAAACCAATAAAAGTCAGATATACCTTTAGATGGTCAATTATAGGTAATTGTTATGCACCAGACCAGCACTATATATATTTCAACAATGCCATAATAAGGGCTCAATAGAAATTTCCAACTAAATTAGCCCATTTTAAATAGATAATGTAAGGCAATTCCTGAGCTAGTTCCACCTTATTTCTAACAACTATCAGCAGTGCAGAGCACGCGGTACTAATTTTCATAAACTTTGGCTGTACCGAATAACCAAACATGTTCTTATGTTTTCCGCAACAGATCCGCAACACTGAGTCAACTACTGCCAGGATGTGAAATCATGGTGCTGCCGGCACCATGTTCAACCTGTGCCTCAAGTCAAGGACCCCAGACAAGATCTAGTGGGAAGATGAAACAGAATGATGTGGAACTATACCGTTGAACGTCTCGCCAGTGACCGTATGAAGGCTCGATATGATCTCCAAGCTATCTCTATGGGATTTCAGATGAATGGTAAAGTCTGGTTATATAATCCACAACGGAAGAAAGAAAGATCTCCTAAGCTAACGCCAGTATGGGAAGGGCCCTATACAGTCATCAAAAGAATTAATGACGTAGTGTATAGAATTCAACATAGCCCAAGAAGCAAACTGAAAGTTGTCCACCTCGACAGGCTCAAAGCATATCACGGACATGAAGTAGCTGATCGGGACGATCAGTTTGTGCAATGCCACGGCTAGCAATCATCCGAATGTTTTTGTGCTACCCTTGTCGCGTCTACGTATGAGTCATCGCGTCGGCCGCGAAGATTCAGGAACTGTGGAATTCTCTCGATGCCCTGGTCGAGAATCATATGGAGTGGCCCCGCTTCTTCCGGGCTATTCGTGATCGCCAACTTATAATATATCCAAGTGGCTAGCAAACCAGTTTGAAAATTTGCCTGTAAAACAACAAAATTCAGGAGTACTAAATTCCTTAGATTTCATAAACAAAATTAAAGATACGTGTAACGGTGGAAAATCCAACTTGAATCACTTGATCATTCTGCCACTCAAATTGATTATGTATGTACAAATATAGATAGGGATGATTTTGATTGCAAAGTTGTAAATTCTGAGCTTTCAGATCACGAAGCCATTGCATGTCAGTAGATAGGCAATGTATGTTCGGCAGCAATTTAGGCCATTTTACATGTAAATCTCCATAAGAAAATCGTAGGTCCATCCTGGTCATTTTTGTTCCCAAGTCGTGGACTTGAGCTATAGCTTATTTCTCAACCATCCTCGGAATCTCGGCCATTAAACATCGGAACCTCTCAGAGCCTCTCGGTCATCCTCGGAAATACCTAAATTAATAAAAAGTCTTGGAGTATTGCGGGATCGAACCACGAACCTTCGGCACGCTGGACTAGCACGCTACCACTAGACCACCGAGAGAGACACAGACATGGTTTTGAAACAGCGTATATATGACGCATTCGGAGAAATCTTTATTCGATCGAAATGTGCTACTAGATTATTTGTATAGCTGATGCCATTGAAATAGAGTTAGGTATATAAAATGCCCTTAGTATATTGCTAAAATTAGACAGTTAGATTTTTAAAAAATAGAAAAATAATGAGAGAAAGTAGTTGAAGCGAAAAAGCTCTTGGATACGTGTGTAATATAATAATTGTGATACCTAGTTAATATGAAATAATATTTCCTACACCCCAGTGACAGATAAAAGATTTTTGTAATTTTCAGTCCATGCCACATGCTGAAATTATAAAGAAATAATTGGACTAAATGTGGTACCTTTATAGACACAAGTGGCGATATTGTTGACTTTAATTTAATCAAGAACTGTATGACATTCAAGAAGTTGAGTTAATTCGTTTTGGAACAAAGCTTCGAAAGGCACACATGTTCATATGTAATTTTAGAAACACACGGATGCAGAATAATTATGGCCATATCTACATCATTTACTTAGCTTCCGAAAATTGTTTACAAATACATTAGCAATATTATACTTTTCAAAGCGAATAAAGCACTATTTATAGGCAACGTCACCACCGATATTTTGTTATCTATTAATAGAATAGCCGCTATGCCATCTATCAGCAATTTTAGGTTATATATTAAGATTCAGCGACTTAACGTTATTTTATAATATAATTTTAAACACATTTTATACTTAAATTATTTCGGATATTAGCTTGATGCCGTTTTTATTAACTGCAAGTTATTTATATTCTCAAATTAAATAGTTATTTCTTTGTATTGCAATACTAGATAAATTCAATTGAAAAAAAAATGTTTTCTCATTGTGTGACCGTCAATCTTATGTTTTGTGAGTTTGGTTGTTTAATACTATAAATTGCATGATTTTACACTGGATTCTAATATGTTTGAATAATATGATATAAAATGAAAAACTGGCAACAAGACTGTAATATTTTAATGAGAAAATAAATAAACTACAAATGAGATAATTTGAATGCGGGGGTCGATTCTCATTTGGGAGCACTCGGGGTTGATTTGGTGACATTGAGACCTAGCACATACCTAACACGTACCGAACACATACCTCCAATTTGACCTTGAATGTCCTTGAGTTTTTTGGTTGATGGTTGTGCATATGACCTTGAGATAGCCCACTTGGCCTTGGATGTATTCGACCTCGACTGTACTTGAATTTTTTTTTAAGGTCGCACATATGACCTTGATATTGCTCCAAGCTGTATGACCTTGAACGCCCTTGGGATTGTTTTGCGTGTTTTTTACCATCAATGACATTGAGATAATTTGAATGCGCTTGAGTTCTTGATGATGGTTGTGCATATGACCTTGGGATTGCTCCAAGTGTACATGACTTTGAACGCACTTGGGACTCTTTGCAGAGGGTTGATATTTGAAAGTCAGTTAAGTACATACAACTTAACTTTGTGTGCCCTTGAAATAATTTCAAGCGACACCGACCTTGAGTGTTCTTGCGGATATTTGAAGATCGGACCGAAGACCTTGAACGCTCTTGAGACTGAATATTCGTTACATATTTCGGTATGACGTAACATAACCTTGAGAAATATGTTCTATGGGGCTATGTAAGATGCCATGTTGAAAACAGTTATAACCTTTCTGACTAGTAGAACACTGTGTTCAGTATTCTGATAGTCGCATATTGTATTATCTGTGATGTGCATTTATTAAAGATACTACCACATTTCAAACAATAATGTCTCTCTCACAAGAAACAATTACCAAAATTAATGAGAGTTTTTACAAACCAGTGGAACCGATAGAACATAAACCTTATTCCTCTATAGATATTGAAAAGCGATATGTTATAAAGAAACTCTAATTAACAAATGGTCGTTTTGGGAAAAGTGTTATTACAACATTATTTGATAAAGAAAATGGCTGTGTGTTTAGTTCTTATTTACCAAAAACAGGTGTTGAAATTATTACCGAAGAAGTTGTTGAAATTATCAATAACTTTAACGAAAAACATAAATTAACCTATTTAGGACAAAGTGAACCCACATACTCTGGTGCCAAAACACGTTCCCTTGTAAGGTTTGATAATCTGGAATAATTACAGTATCTTGGAACTGTAATAGCTTTAAAATGTTGATTACATTTAATTATAATGTATTATCAATTGTGTAAACAATGAGAATCAAGTTTCATACATTAGAAGTTTAGCAGCACTGCAAAGAAATATGCGTGAAGATATCAACTATTTGAGAGAGTGTGTTGACGATGTAGACGATGAAAAATATGTTAAATACCTGAAGGTTGCATTAAATTATTGTATTGGTGCACACATGCGTGAGAAGTTTGTTTATGGTTACATTGACCTGGACACATTTTGCAGTCAAATGCTTGAGGAGGATTTGAAGCTATTGGTAAAAGGATCTTTTCGAGAAATATTCCCTTTATGAAGATGTAGAAATTACATCAGTTTGATGGCACCCAAGCTTACAAGACACCTCGAGAGAAAGAAGACAAGAAAACACATTATTTACAACATTCTTGTAACTTTGTAAGACAAAACAAAACATTGTTTTCAACAT
>JAEQML010029318.1:0-139264 GCA_016904865.1 Pissodes strobi | reverse complement strand
GATCATTAGCAATGTTAAAACATTTTATGACAAGATTACGTTGTTTCGTAGATAGAAACCTGTATTTGAGGCACTCCTACGTATTGTATAGAAGAAAGTAATGATGTTTGTTTCCAAATGAATGCAAAAATTAAAAAGGAAAAGTGTTTAATGAATCTAGATATTGAGGAATTTCTTTATTCAGGTACATTCATTGATTTGTATAGGAGTGGATAAGCAATAGCCGCCTGTCGCACTACTCAAAAGTGGCAACCTATGGGCGAAAAAACAGGTTTCTGCGCATGACAAAATCGACGCAAAATGGAAAAACGTAAACAAAGAAGAAACCGTTTGGACATGCGCACTAAAACACTTGCCGTCTCAGCAGGCGTCGGTCAGGACCGAACTTGGCTTTTGTCTTTGACGTGTTTTCGTTTTGACGGCGCGGCGTTTTGAGTTAATAATTCGAGTTTTTACTTTTTTTTACTTTCTTTGGACTTAGTGTCTGTAGTTGCTTAATTAGTTTTAGTTTAGTGGTTCACGTTTGTGGTTTGTGCGTACCCTATTTTGATTTTCGTTTAAATTGAACAATACGCATATAAACAATGGGCGATGCTACCAAAATAGAATCCCGAAAGTGTATGGTTGTGTTTTATAGTAGTAGAGGCAAAATACCCGGGATTTCCTATTTCAAGTAAGTCTAATTATTATAAGTACCTATTACTCATTTATACCTTATTGTTTGTTTCACTATGCTAACTGGGGCCCATTTCACAATCTGCAAGACTCCTCTACTGAATATTTGGTGAAATAATCACTTTCGAAGTCCGGGCCTGCCTATTTACCTTCACGGTGCAACAGCTAGCTCCTACTAATTTTCTAATGCGCAAGTCCAAATTGAAATCTCTTTGTTTACATTTCGCGGTCGTAAATTTGCCATGTTTGGTCTATTTATTGCTTATCCACTCCTATACAAATCAATGGGTACATTTGGGATATCTCAGGCTTTAGTCAGCAATTATAAATATATTCATACCCAATTATTTTTTTCCAGACAGACGCTATCATAACTAACAACAAATTGGAGATAAATGTGAACGCAAGCAAAAGGTTTATCACAAGGAATAGAAATATATAACACAAATTCTACGATTCAACAAAATGTGACAAATAATTAATGAAATGGAGCAAAGGATCCTTCAGTAGTAACACCTTACCTGAAAGAAGAAGTTCAGTCTTTTTTAATTTTTGTTAAGAGGTGTGTAAATAATTTCTACGTACGGCATGTAAAACTCACGTCTCAGTCTAGGGAGTGTCCTAAACACTAAAATCACATCTCCTTTTTGCTAACGAACCGCGTAAGCTTTACTTCAAAAGTTAAGGTTGTCTATGATTTGTAGGGCCAAGATAGGAATATTTAATAGTGTATAATATAGTACCTAAAATTAGGTTTTTTTGCTTCTGCTCTTGGTTGTCATTAGTTCTGTGTTTCGATGAAGCTCTTTTCGTCGTAGCAAATGCTGTCCAGTTTTTGTCATCCTTCTTTTGTATGTTCCATCGAGCGCAGTGGAAAGTTTATGTTCTGCGTTGTGGTCGTCATTGCAGTATAGATATCCAGGGCAATCGCTAAGGTGTAGTCGGCGCATGTAGGATCTAAAACGATTGTTTCCAGAGAGTGACTGCATAAGGTTGGTCTATTTTCCCTTGTTTCCTATTGACCTACTCAGGTAAGTTATGGAGTGGGGTTCTATGCCATTTATCCATTAGATTATTTCCTACTGCATCCTTATCGGTTTGCACGTATGTTTATTCTCGCTCTGCAACTACTAGGTCCATAGGCACACTGTTTGTCAATACCGCTACTGCGCTGACATATTGTGCGTTGTATACTGCAGACTCTAATTGGAGTAGTTTTTTTGGGTTCTCGTCCTTCTATGCTTTTTCCCCAAATTGGAGGCGCATAGAGAAGTACTGAATGCGCCACTAAGCACAGTACTCTTCCTTAACTTTATTTTGGCCCTGACATGTTTGGTATTAGTCTTTATAATGCACCAATAATTAGCTTCGGTCAATTTCATGATGATGCGGAAAAATTAATTTTAAGTCCAGACATACTCCTAGATATTTCAGTGTTATCGTGGTCCTATCATAGCGTGTTCGACTTTAAATTCTTCTACTTTTCTGGATGCTAAAAGGACCACTTTTGTTCCTTCTGGAGCTAATTTCAGCCTTTTCCGATTTATCCAGTAGATCATCTAATCTATGGCAGGGTTTGTTTTTAACGTGAGTTTAGCTTCGTTACGTGTTATATTTATTACTCCTTGGTCATCAGCATAAGGGACAATTGTCAATCCGTTTGGAAGCTCAATTTCCAGGATGCTCTTCTAAAGCCCGTCCTGTGTATTGTTTTTCTGGAAGAACCCTGGCCGGAATCTAGTTTGATCTGTCGCGGTCCCAAGTAGCTGGTTATTAGTCATAAGACATCCGTACTAACTCCAAGCAAGCTTTGCAATATTGTGTGTGAATAAATTGGAAGAACATGGGAATTAGAACTGGATTCAGCTCCCTCAATATAGACTGAGAAAGATATACATAAAATAAAAGTGTCGACTCCTAGTCTGATTAGCCTCCTAGGCTAATAATAAGATCATTATAGCACACCGTATCAAGAGTATTACATGTATCAAAAAATATAGCTCCTGTATGGTACCTTGCACTGAAACCCTTCGGGATATTAGTAGCCAGTCTGGTTTTTTGACCCACCGTGCAATGACCTACTTTAAACCCAAATCCCAAATTGATCCAATGGAATCAAATTTTTGTGAGCAATGAAAGAATTAAGATGAGAAACAATGATTTTAGACTTTTTGAAAGATTAGAAAAAAACTTATTTGTCTGTAATTGCCAGCTCAATCTTCTAGCTCACCGAAGATCTCCTGTCAAGGTACGCATTCATTACTAATCTCAAAGGTAACTAAGGCACATATTTACATCTTGCCCTTTACACTTACTCCCGCCTGCCTAGCATCTACAGTTGATGAGCTTTTTGTAGAACCGAATTATCACTCCGATTTCGCATCTTTAATCTTTAAGCGGTTTTGAAGTCGACCAAGGATCGTGTGCTCCAGTACCTTACCTACAGTATCTAGAAGGCATGATGAGAGGATAGGGATCTTTTTGTTTTTAGTATTAGCATCAGATCAGCACATTTCCAGATTTTTCGGAAATTTCCAGTCTCAAGAGTTTCATTTTATATTTTCAGCAATACTTCTGGGAATTGTTCCGTCGCCAGTTTTATTACTTCAGATGGTATGTCATCTTGACCGGAGGCTTTCCGAGTTTTTAGTATGTCGCATGCAGTTCTGTTTTCTTCTATGGTAAAAGGTCCAATCAGAATATTTCCTTAGTCTGTGTGGCTTACCTGGCAGTGGAGACGAAGGCATTCATCAAGTTTCACTAGTTTCCTGCCAGGTGATATGGCGTAACGCTGCGCAGCTGGATTAAGTCGAGATGTAATGATTTTATACCCTTTTCCTCAAGCATCATGGTCTAGTTCGCTAAGGAGTTGATTTTAGCAATTAATCTTGTATGTTTTAATAGCTTTTGTCCAGTACTGGTCTTGCATGTCTATATTCTTGCTTTGGCTGTTCTCTAGTGGGTTCGATAATATTTCTTCTGGAGGAAGCACATCTTAAGGTTACGCATGTTTTCCTTAGCTTGGGTTAGTTTGGGTTAGATTTAACCTGTCCACCAGTATACTGGTCTTCTATGTTGTCCGCTAGTTTGCTTTGCGGTCAAATAGATACACGCTTTGGTTATTAAATCAATTAGTTAGTAGGGTTCGTTCTTCTAATTTATTCTGAAACTTTTGTTTGTCCATTTTGCAAAGAATCCAGTCATGGCGATGACTTGGAAACTGGGCCAGTTTTAATATGTTGAATTCGAAAGTGATGTGAAAGCAGTTAGGATCTCCTCATTCATTATTCTCCAGTTTATCAGCTTAGTCTGATGTGTTTTAGTAATCTCGGCCACATGTCTGCGGTGTTCCAGACTATCCAGATTCCGGATAAACTCCTGCCATAATAATGTCAGGGCCCCCCGTATTAGCCCTCTTGGTAAACGTAGCTGCTTGGTTCTTTTCTGCATTGAACTGGACCAAATTTATGTCTCCTCAATTTTGAGCTTTCTCTAGGTCTTAATTAATTGCTGTAATCTGCTCCTGTCTGCGGTGATAAGTCTCAGTCGCTGGTAAAGGTTTTTCTGATCTAAACTGGGAGACAAGGGTACTGTCATCTGCAAAACTGTAAACAGGATTATTCGTTTCGGTCAGCAGGTCATTAATATCGATCAGGTACAGAGTTGGTGAAAGTATTGCGCCCTGAGGCATGCCCGCGTTACTGATGAATGTGTCTGAGATGTTTCCATCAACTGCAACGTGCAAAGATCTTATGGAAACTGACAAGCCGGCTGCAGAAAGAGGCCGGCAGTCGGAAGGACGGAAATTTGTTGCCAAACTCTGTCGAATGCCTTTAAAATATCCAAAGCAATCGCTCAAGACTCTCCGTAGTTCTCAATTGCCCTACTCCATATATGAGTGACATAGGCCAATATATCTCCTGTTGATCTCACTTTGCGTAAGCCGTATTGATTGTCGCTGATTATTCTGTTATTCTCCAGGTACTTGAATAGTTGCTGATTGACTACACATTCCATGACTTTAGAGATTATTGGAAGCAAGGCAATTGGGCGATAGTTTGAGGGCGCGGTTTTCTTACCTTTTTTTGGAACAGGTTGCACTCGGGCGACTTTCCGAGAAGATGGGTAAAACTGCTCTCACCAGTTTGACGTTCCTGCTTGCTAATACAATGCAGCCCCTCTTGTCACAAACTGTCATTGATCAGCTCCAGACTATGTACTTCGATGTTGTCCAGCCTGGGGGAGGACGATGGGATTTGATGGGCCACATCCCGCGGCAACTCGGAATGGCGGGGCGTCACTCCCCGTAATTAACCTGGTCTCACCAGTTTGACGTTCCTGCCAGCCAATACAATGCAGCCCCTCTTGTCGCAAACTGTCATTGATCAACTCCAGACTTTATACTTCGGTGTTCTCCAGCCTGGGGGAGGACGATGGGTTTTGATGGGCCACATGCCCCACGGCAACTCGGAATGGCGGGGGCGTCACTCCCCGTATTTAAACTGCTCTTACTAGTTTGACGTTCCTGCCATGGATGGATATTATATTCTTTTATTCTCCAGTTCAATTTAAGTAACATTAGTACCAGAGCCCAGAGCTTACATTGGCAAGTTAACGAATACTATCACCTCAAATATAGGAAAAAGGTTTGGACTATATTGGTTTTAAGAGTTGGTTGACGAAAATACTTACCTAGCATCTTGAATTTCATCCGGTAAGTGAGGAAGATTTTACAGTTTAATATACTACAGGATATTTATGGTATTTCACATTTTCAGGAAATATATGGGATCTAATATACAACAGGCATTCAGTTCGGAAATACATCAGACTCATTATTTTTGCGATGAAGAAATTGGGTTTAATCATGATTCCAACTAACCCTTTTATTACCTGGAAAATGGACGTCAAACTTGGAATGACAAACCCGAGAGGAATAGTACAGATGAGATGTTTTCTGTATAATAGGAAAGTTCTGACATTAGCAAAATCGCATAAATGCTTAGGCGGAATTCAGATCAAGCTTTCTGTATGAGTAAGAGATGAACATCTGCAAGAAATATGAATTAATGGAGTTCAAGGAGAGATCCTGACTCTGTCACATATAAGGCAAACAAAAATGGTATTTAGTCATTGGAGAACTCCACGCGAAATATAAATAATTTAAGTTGATACTTCATTCGTTAAGTTATTTTTACCCAGCAGTTTAGACCAAAGCGCCTTTTTATTTTACTCTATATAAATAAAACTGAATTTTTAAAAGCTCGTTTACTAGGTTTTAATTCTGTATGTGTAGAAAGCCACTAAATGGACAAATAACATTGATTCCATCCTTTGTATGTAGCTATGGTCGTTAAAATCGAGAAGCAACGTAGAAAATATACACAATGCGCTCAGCGGAGCTGATGAGTTAAATGGAGCACTTTTTAATCAATCACGTTTTTGCCGCAACGTTTTTATCTTCGGAAATCGAACTACAAAGCCGGTTAAATATAACTTCTTTATCATTTATCCATTCTTTTAGGAAGGGTCAGAAAACAGTTTGGAAATTGTACTTTTTCATTATAAGGCATCAAGTATGAACAACAAATATTTTTTCTTTATTATGATTTTTTTAATCGATCGTAGAAAAAATAGTACGCACACTTTGGTCTTCGTACTTGCTATGAAAGCATTTTTTTTAGCTTTTCAGTCATCCATAAAAAAATAGATTTTCCAATAAACCTGACAGCGTAGTAACGTATAATCAAGCATCGCAAAACATTAATTATTTAACAAAGTAATGTCATTTTGCATAGCCCACTTTATGTAAATATACCTATATCGAGATAAATAATAAACATATGCAACAAAAAAAAACTTTTAACATATTGTAATTAATAAGATAATAAATTTAGAATGCAATTAACAACAAAATGAAAAATGAGAGCAAAATTAATAATGAACAACAATTATAAAATTTGAATGCTAAATTGATATTGGCTTTCTAAGCATTAATTATTGTATTTTTAACCTGTTATGGTTTTAATTTCAATACAAGGCAGTCCAGTGATGGGAACCCTGTATATTATTAGATTTATTTTTAACTGTAAGGTTCCTGAGCTTTATTCTTTTAGTTCTCATCATTAAATATAATTTATTTTGGAATACGAGATAAATTGTTGTAAACATAAAAATTAGAAAATCCAATTTGATGATTGTTTCAGAACAGTGAAACCTTGTAACTTGAGTATGACTAAAGAGCATACTTCCCGATAAAAATTACTACGGATTTAAAAATTCTAATGAATAAGAAAGTTACAAGAGATTTTCTAAATTACAACATCGCATTTTTCCCATTTAACCGCTCTTCTATCTATCCATCTTGCCTGATGAAGGCATTAAGCAGAAACACGTTGCGCCGATTTACATCCATACAAAACTCTTCCACTTTTATTAAGCGTGCAAGCACATCAAGATTTTTTTATGCATGCTCTTATATTTATATACTTAATTGATTCACTGAGCTATTGGTATACATCCTTGTTTTTAGAAGAGCTAAAATAGCATACACTTATATATTCTCCGGGCACAGGCGTTATATCTCCTAAAATAACAGAACAAAATATGCCATCAAAAAAGTGAATAAAGGGAAGAAGCAAATATTATCATTGAGATCGAACATATCTTGCAGCAAATTTCCCATCTTTTTCATGCGAAATTATGCAGTTGTTGGAATTGCTGCGCTAAACGATCACGAGAAAATGCCATATTGAGTTTAACTGTTTTAATAGAAAATAAATCAAGTTGATGTAGCAAGACTATAGATGACCATGAGACTAACGTAAAAGCAAGAGTATTTGTTCTCATAAAATAACTGTGATTGCACTTATGACTAAACATGATTGCAACACGTTTCTCTTATTAATTAAAAAAAAAAGGAAAGAATTTTAATTAGAGCAAACCTAACACCGGAGAGTAATGTGTGTAATACCCGGCTCAAGGTGTGGAGTTCGTGAGCGCCACCAGTTCTGTCAGCTAAACAGGAAAAGCTCCGCTGGTGCTATGCGGGTTGTTAGGCACATTTTATTAAACAAAAAAACGCAATCTTAATTTACGGTTCGATCTATTGGCTTCTAGGTTTTTTTTATAAATTTAAATCAGCAACTATCTTACAGTGAAACTTAAAAAATAAAGGAATGAGAACAAAAGGCGATTCTATCATTAATTACTTAATGATAATTGTACAATATATTAATTGTACTGAGACCAATTTTGTTGGGAAACTCGGTACTGCATGCCTTACACCTAAAAACTCTAAGCACTACTATTCGAAGTGATCACTTTGGTTTACTTAAAATTAATACCGATATGTAAATCGAAATGTATGAATTAGTAGCCGCATCAATAATAAATGCAATAATAATATTATTATCAGTCAATAACAATGCCACAATAAATAATTATATTAATCGGCTGGAAAATAAAAGAATTAATAAAATCAATATAAGCTATCTTAAAGCTCGGCCAACAAGGCTAAATTCGAAGGTCGTCGAGAGCTGAAAAGGCTGCAAGCTCAGCAGTTGAGGTCGAAGTGGCTCTGCCGTAAGGCAAGATTGGCTTCTGGCCCCGGTAGTAAAATCGGTTGCAAAACCCCTGTAATAGCTTCTGGCCCCGGTATTGAAACCCTGTAATATCTCAATACTAATTAGACCTTATCCCCTACTTCAGCGAAGAAATTATAGCCCCCTGGTATATATATTTTATACAATACATCATCCCAAAAATTATCAATAAATAATAGGAAATATTCCTAAACAAAATAATAAATCTGTAAAAATTCCAATCGACAGCAACAATTAAGTGAAAAGAGTCCATTACTAATATTCAAGACTACCAAAAGATAAATATAAAGTAGAAATCCAAAATATCAAAGGCTACAACTGTCAGTAAGAAGGTGGAAATACAAAATAACCTGAAAATCCGCTAAAACATAAGGAAGGAAAACAAACATTGACGTTTGGGAGAAAAACAAGGGAAAACCACTGGGGAAATATTTAAGAGATATGCCCTAAATCCCTAGAGCACCATGAGAAGAAACCACCGCAAGCAATCTATGCAGAAATCGACAAATCTTAGAAGAAAATATGCAACAAGTCCTAGTTTTTTTAATTTTGAAGAGAAAGAAAAGCGTAATAACTGACAATTATTCTCGAATTAACAGGTAAATAATAAAGCAGCAGCAGTATCTCAAAGCAAAACAGTGACCCCAACAAGTTAAAGCCATATCAGCCTAAAATTAGAAGTGAAATATTCAAACCGAAAGTAGTATATAAATTTGACGGATCTAACGAGGATCAAAGGTAGGTTATTCACTCAGTTCTTAAATATAGAACTGCAAGTAAACATAATTATTATAATATAACTAAGCAGAGTTAAACTAATAGCACAATAATTATTATTTTTATTTTAGTGATTTGATAAACCTAAGTGAGCCAATATATTAATCACTAAAATAAATACAGTTACAAAATGCTGGGGGACAACATAGGAAAAGGAATGATCAGAATAGCCACTTACGTCCACAACAGTGCTATAAATGCTAATACAAATTATGTATTAATTATATGTACATACATATAATTAATTTATATTAATAAATGCAGCAACGGGAAGTCCATTAAACTTATTGACAACAAATCAATTAAATGAATTTATAATTAATTAACGGAAGGGGCTAATACTTAATAATTTATAGTGGCAAAATCAGACTGTTATATGGTAAATTAAATATAAATGGATATGTGTACTATTCTGATATTAGTGTGATTAGATGTGTATTTTTCTGCATTATCTCAGATACTTCGGCATGGCTAAACTTTTGCCATAAGAACCAACGAACCCATAAGACATTATTATTATGAAGGTTGTAAAATATGCCTTCTTCATTACCCTTTTATGGATATAGAACAATAAGCACGTTGATAATATTAATACCAATAATAATAGAGATGGAAACCTATAGATATCTGATTGAAGCAATCACGGAATATTATTCGTGAGGTGATGACAAAGGAAGTAACATCCGAAAAAGAGGTTTACGGCGCTGAAAAGCAAAAACTGCTGCAATCAACAGTTACGAGTGTTCGGTGATTGGATATTCCTTGGGCATTGTGCCCCGAAGTAAACCCAATATCCCAGAGTTACAACGCAAACTAAGAACCTTGCTAATAAAGGCGCAAAATCAAAAGCCTAAAAGCGCCTTGAATGGATCAGCCGTTCTTCCATACGATATAGGAAGAGGACTAACTGACATTCCCAGACAATTGGATTATCAAATCATTAATTAGCGAAATTACTTTATAGCGGAAGCTGAAGAGTCGGAACTTCATAGAGTTATATGTATCTGCTTCGGTACAAGTGCGAATGTCCTGAGACTCAGCACTCGATAAAGGGAGAATAGCAGCTTCGTGGGGGGTATGGACTGAAATTATGTGAGAACATGTCGACAGATATGTAACTTGGCCCAATTCGTAGTACCGCAGATTGGCAAACGCATACTGGCATCAAGTTCACTCCTCCTGAAGTTACGTCAATTGAAAGTAAATAAAGTCAGTTAAATTAAAGTTAAACTAAATTTAAGTGAAATCAAATTAAGCCTACCAATATAAATGAAACCAAATTAAGCATATCAATATAAAGTGACCACATTAGACCTCTTAAACATAAATTAAAAGTACTTTCAAGGGAACCTCAAATTGCCTCAAGGAAACCAAATAGCTCGCGTCCAATCAGTCTTCAACGAATGGTCATGCGCTTCATGCTCTTCTGTTAAATTATATTTATACATGGTTATCAACATAGGTGCATACCTCAATTTATACTAAACCTGGACACCAATAGGATATTTATTTCTAAACTAAACGAGTTTTTGTCTTCCATCACCATCACCTGAGCTACGCAACCTGAAAGAGCACAGAGGATCACCACAAGCAATATTCTCTGTGAAACGTGGTGGAGACCGGGCCGTCCTAGTACCAAGTAGTAGAATCACCATCCTGCAGTCTGACCCATGATACAATAAACGGAAGATATGATATCGCGCAGGCGACGATTCGCTTGTGACGTCATTGCGAGCGTTGTTTGGCGCCGCGCGCCGGCCGGCATTTACAACATGCATTTGCATTTGAGATTCGTATGTTTTACATTAAAATTTTGTTGGCGTTACTGTTCCTTTAACGGTGTTTGTTGGTATTTTTAATTAAAAAACGTTTAATAATGAGGTGTGCTGTATACGGATGTAATGTGTAGTAAATGGGTTCACCTGTGTTTTCGTAAGGATAAATTTAATAAAACTTCTGCACGTATTTGCTCAAAACATTTTGAGGAAGATGACTATGTACGTAATTTACAACATGAACTACTTGGATATTTGCCGAAGAATGGTCGATTTAGAGCCTTAAAAAATGAAGCTGCCCCTTCCAAAAATTTACCAATGCCAAAAATGAAGCTAGATACATCTAAAGATTTTCGTTATGAAAAAAGAAATAGAAAACAAGTAGTGGATGAGATTTGCAAAAGGTTTGTAATTTTAAGGCATGTAGCTTATTGTTTGGCATTTTACATAATCACCATAAACTATAGGTCTGTTCTAGCAGCGACTTCAAACGGTTTCAAACCGTCCGGAGTTTGCGCATAACAATATAAGCGTCGCTTATATGGCTATGCGCAAACTCCGTACGGTTTGAAACCGTTTGAAATCGCTGCTAGAACAAACCTAATAGTTTCTATAATTAGAAAGAATTTATTGACATTCCTGTTAACAATGTTTTCTTAATTTCCTAATGGTATGTTTTGCTTTCTATAAAATTATAGAAAACAATGATTGAGAAATTACTGACACCAAGTTTAGCAATTGATGAAATAAATTTATGTGGAGCCGTTTTTTCTTCAATAAAATATAATCAAAACCAAGTACCCTCGGAAGCACCCTTGAATAACCTGGACAAGGAATTAAGTGACATGGAATATGATGCCTTAGAACATCTAGCTAGTTACATTTATCACAAGCAGAAACAAAGTGATGCTTCCAGAGAGCTGTCAGATTACACATGGACTGCTCATCTTAGTGAGATGAGATTATCTAGGTCATCAGCAGAATTTATGACCCAAGTGCAGGCACTTGAAAACATATTTCAATCTGCAAATGCTGATACTTTATTAATAACAAAAAAATATACATAAATTACTTGACATGAGCTCTTCTATATCTTGTTCTATGGAGAGTATTTGATTCCTAAAAAAAGAATGATGACTAAAATTATTAATTAAGAAAAAAGTATTATGATCGATTTCCTTTTTTTTTGCTATCGATTGGCCAATACTCAATAAACGTTTTTTAGATAAAAGTAAAAGTTTATTACGTTCTTCAAAAAATGCTGTTTTCAATACAACTATTTTGATCCATTCATCATAAAGGTTATGTTGAATATTAGTTTTTTTTATTAAATAAATAGTATTAATATTTAATAATTAGTTTTTAATTTCACCCAGGACACAAATTTTCCTGAGAAATAGAGAAAATAGGTAAAACATAATGATTATGTGTCAATAACGAATGCATTTCAATAGAAGCCAATCACGCAATGACGTCACTGCGCGCAGCGAACGAATTTGAGACCAAAGACATTTAACCTGAAGAGACGGGACAAATGGTTCTTTGTTTTCCCCCAACATTGAGGCACATTCTATGGTCGATAGATATAGCGTTGCCAAATTTTAAGTTTACGAGTTACTGTACATACTTTTTTCATATTAAATTATAACACTAAATACTTATTTTCCCCATTTTTGATTCATCAAAAACCGGTTCTGAAGTTCTTACATGTCAATCTGGCAATGCCGCTTCCCTTGGTTCCGCCTTGTTTTACCCCCAAAATATTTATAGTATGCACGTAGTAAAGTAACTGCACCAATAGATTGAGAGCATTGGAGGTCGACGACCGACGGCTCTTCCCCATTATACTAACTTGGTAACGTTCCAAAACCAGTGAAGGCACTGCTGTAGATATGTTTATCTACTTTAATTATATTAGGTTTGTTCTAGCAGCGATTTCAAACGGTTTCAAACCATCCGGAGTTTGCGCATAACGATATAAGCGACGCTTATATCGTTATGCGCAAACTCCGGACGGTTTGAAATCGTTTGAAATCGCTGCTAGAACAAACCTAATATATACCTACCTAATACGGGTACTTATTAATACAATAGCTTTATAGAAATACCCTAACAATTTACTGGTTTAGCAAATCTAAATAAACCAATTACAATTGCCAATACTCTAGATTTAATCTTTTTTTCTAGATATACCAGTTTATTTAGGAGATTTTTTCAGTGATAGTAGCATTTATAATGAAATGAAAATATATTTTTAATAGGTATTTAATAGAAGAAAATAGTTATTAAGCTACTTTTTGAATATGTCATTAACCAGATATTTGTCATATTTATATGTTTTTAAATAAAATTTGTATGCTTCAGTTCCTTTTTATTTGTCTAAAAAATAATGATAAGCAATTTATTTTTAGGCTAGCAGTGGTATGATTTAATTTTTCGTTTAACCATTGAGAGCAGAAAAACCCTATGTGTCACAAAAACGTTTAAATCGGGATAAAATTGCGTATTTTTGGTATCTCATAAATTTCGTGCTCAAATTTGAAATTATTCAGGAAATAAGTTTTCGGAAATTTTATTTCATTATTAGCTGCTGAATATTATATTATGCAATGACCATTCATTGCAAATGTAAGTTGAATATACTATTTTCTACGACTGCCCTGAAAATAGACAAAAACGCACTAACAACTGCGCTTGAAAACTGGACATTTCACACGCTTATTCGGGTATTTAGATTACGAAGCCCGTCTCCGTTTTAGAGCTTCGCCCTCAAAGGTCCCATTACCAGATCTCTAAAAAAGGGGGCCCAATTATAGGGCTTCACCCCCCGGGAGCCCCTTTTTGCAAAACTGTAGAAAATGGAACTCTTATACCAGGGGCCCCCTTTTAAGACTTGGGGCTCCATTTTAGGGCTTCGCCCCCAGGGTCTCCATTGCTAAATCTGTAAAAAATGGAACGCCCGTACCATAGGCCCCATTCTAGAGTTTCTCCCCCCGGGGCCCCATTTTAGGGCTTCGCCCTCGGAGCCTCTTTTCAAAATATTTGGAAAATAGGGACCCCACTCCGGTGCCCCATTTTAGGACTGTGCCCCTAGTTATAGTTTAGCGAGAATGTCTTACTCACGTAGCTTCTTTCATTAGGAATAAAATTTTCTGATAAATCAATAATAAAAATGTTTCCAATATAACATGTAATTTTCTACCACACTCCCAGTGGGGCACCCTGTATGTAGCAGTCGTAGAAAAAGTATAGTGTGCTACACGTGCTGAAAAGACTTTTTACACTCATGAGACTTTATGACACTCGCCATGGGCGTAGACAGGATTTTTTCTCAGGGGGGGCGAACCGTAGATAAGCCCGCAGTGGTACTCGTAGGAGGAGGCTAAGGCTAAAATTTTGGGGGTGCCGCGCTCAATTTTTACCCAAAAGTCGTTAAAATCGTTTAAAAAAACAAGGATTCGGCACCCTCTTGAATGGCATGGCATGAATGGTATGTTGAAAAATGAGTCGGTTAAATTCCCAGGGGGGGCCACGGCCCCCCCCTGGCCCCCCCCTGTCTACGTCCATGACACTCGCTTACGGCTCGTGTCACCAAACTGTCTCATTCGTGTGAATTTTCAGCACTTGTTGCACAATATACTATTTCTATTTTGGTATCATAAAGAAGTATTTTCGATACGCAAAGTAGTGTCGAAAAGAAGCTCTTTTCGACACTATTTTTGATGACTGGTTGCTATGATATTAACAAAATTGTGCAATGTCAAAGCTCACTAGCAAAAATTTCGACACCGTTTTGAATGGGATTCCTAATAATACAGACGTCAAAAGTGACAAGATGGCCGTCCAACTTTTGATCGCGACTTGAATAAATTAATGTTTTTCATTAAAAAACGTGCAAAATAGCACTCTTCGCCCAGTTTTGTTTGGTTTCAAATGGACGTTTTAAAGCCTGAATTTGTGCGACGCGACGTGAAGCTTTTTTGTATTTCGTGAGTGATTTCCTATAAATATTTTTTATAAACTTTATATCAAAGTAACGATGGTCTTGCGGTGTGAGGTATGCAAAATCTCCAGCTATTATCATCGGAACCTGAGTTTCCACAAGTAAGTAAAAGTAAATGAAACACAGTAGTACAGTGGGCACCATTTTGTGATGTGATTAATTAATATTTTATAATACTTACCTATATGTATGTGATATTAATGGATAATCTGATATGTTTGCAGTCATTTACCAACCTCTATTAAATCAATTTTGAAGTGAATACTTCTTTGGTTTCATGGCAGTGGTTTTGCAAGGACACGGAAAAATTTCGTGACACAGCAAAATAACTATTTTGTGTTAACTAACCTTCAGAACCCATATCTAACCCAAACTAACTCAATCTAACCCACACACTATAAATAAAACATAAATATATTTTAAATAATGCACCCGAATAAATACCATCATTTCAAATTAAACGTATTTACTTTATTGAAATTATTATTATGATGGACTCACATTTTCAAAGTCACGTCTATGAACTGTCCTTGCTTTCGTTCAGGCGGGGGCGGGCAATACTACATTTAGTAGTGGGGACGAAGTTTGACAAAAGTTTGTACACGATACATAAAAATATAAGGAGGCGGGACAATCGTTTTGTTGATATTTTTGCAAGATTTCGGATTTTTATGAATGAGTTGTCGGGTCTCTTTAGGTTAAATGTTTTTGTTTGAGACGGCTAGGTATCATACCTTTCGTTTATTGTATCATGAGTCTGACCTCCCTACATAGCGCTGCGGACCCGTCAAGGAGATAAGCTTTTTTCAGATAGCCCCTGTTCCAGCTAAAAATAATATTTTTCGTAAATCTGAGCCGTCAAAATCATTTGCCTTGGCTACCCACGAGATTGTTTTCTATACCAGCTTTCATTGAGATTTATTTTGGAAATCATAACAATTGGCTTATTTGACATTCTGGTGGAGTTAGTTGCCATCATAGGCTAATTAAATCCGGCACCAAAGGTCAAGCAAAAACTACGGTCTACGTTCTAAGAGTCAATTCGACACGTCGCGTCGCGTCTTAAGAGGAGCAAGTACAACCATCTTTGCATCATCAAAGAAAAATCAATAAAGTAAATTAAGCCCAAAGGCGATGGATCCTTGGACCAAGGCATCACCAGTTAATATCAAAAGGCAAGAAAACAAAGAGGACCATAATGAAGAAGTGAACTTACAGCTAATCATGTAAGAGACAAAAGAGGCAATGGCAAAATATAAGACATAATATATTCATCAAAAATATAATAGAAGTACCTTTAGGGAGGACGACGACGCGCCCATAGAGAAAAGATTACTAGCATTGTTTAGGGAAAAAGTTACTGGCAATTATGGTTTTGAAATACAAGTATCAGTGACGACTACCTTAGATAATAGAGAAAATCAGCCTTAGGCGAGGAACAAGGAAAAAATAAGAAATATATGCAGATAGATATACTACGTTGGGGTTTGGAACCTTCGGCAACATGCACTAAAAACAGAGTTTCATCCATAATACCGAAACAGAATTTTTGCACTCGACGCGCGTTTTGCTAACCATGTTAGGATCATCAGGAGATGATTAAAACTAATCATCTCCTGATGATGCTAACATGGTTAGCGAAACGCGCGTCGAGTGCAAAAATTCTGTTTCGGTATTGTGGATGAAACTCTGTTTTTAATACAGATAGATATAAATATAGCTAAAGTATAGAGTTTCAATTTTGAACGAAAAGTGTTAGCGGTAACATAGCAAAAACACAAAATAGAAATTGTGGAATAAGGTGGAGAAACGAGTAACTAGGAAAAGGGTTATAAAAAAAGGGAAGAGGTAAATATTATCGTTGAGATCGAACATATCTTGCGGCATATTTTCCATCTTTTTCATGCGAAATTATGCAGTTGTTGGAATTGCTGCGCTAAACTATCACGATCACTAGAAAATGCCATATTTAATTTAACTGTTTTAAAAGAAAATAAATCAAATTGATGTTGCAAGACTCTAGATGACCATGAGACTAACGTAAAAGCAGGAATATTTGTTCTCATAAAATTGTGATTGCACTTTAGACTAAATATAAATGGATATGTATACACTGATTTTATCTTATACTATTCCAATATAATTGAGGAAATTATCGAGATATACATTTTTCTTTTTTTATTTTTCATTATCCTAGATATTTCGATAAGGCTAAAACTTGACATAGTTAAAAGCTGAAATATACTGAACGATATAAACATGTTTATCCATTTGTAATAAGAGCCAATGAAACCATAAGATATTATTAATGTGAAGGTTGTGGATTATGTCTTCTTCTTCTTCTTGTCGATATATAGCAATAAGCAGGATAATGATATTAATATAAATAAATATAATATAGGGCGAAACCTATAGATATCTGTGAATGAAGCAATCAGAGAAGATTATTGTCAAGTGATGACAAAGTAGATATCATCTGAATTCGAGAAGAGGATTACGTAGCTGAACAGCAAAAATCTATTTAGAGCAACCAACAGTTACGCCGGCTCTGTGCCCGGATATGCCTTTGGTATTGTATCCCGGAGTAAACTCAATATTCAAAAGTTACAAGGCAAATTCAGAACCTTGTTAACAAACGCGCAAAATCGCCAGCCTTTAAAGCGCCTTGAAGGATCCTCGATAGGATGCAGAAAGAAAACTAATTGACATTGGCATCATCAGAAAATTATTTTTAACGAAAGCACAAGCGTCGGAACTTCATAGATGTGTCGCTGGAGAGTCGACTTCCTACTTCGGAACCAGTGCGAATGTCCTGAGACTCAATACTCGTTACAGGAAGAAAAGTTGCAAAGATGGTGAGAAAAGCAGATTCATGTCGACAGATTTGTGATGAACGATTGACTTGCCTCAGAAAGATTGTTCCCAGAAGTGGAAGGTTTTTTATTGGTAATTTAAGATCAGATGGTTACAAAAAATCTATCCGGAATACATCGTCAAAGACCCCCAAATAGAGAGCGATAAATGCAGATGTGGATGCAAGACATTGGAGTCCATACAACACGTTACTGCCGGATGTCAGCTTTTCTCACTAACGGAATATAAGGATAGGCATGATAATGTTGTCAAGATTATCCATCGGGACCTAGCCAGCAAGCTGGACCTTCTCACTTAGGATCGGGTTCCTTATTACAAATATTCACTTCAAATAGATCTTGAAAACTTCCCGCTTCTACATAATAGACCCGATATTACCCTTAAAAACAAATTCTCCAGGGTTGCAGCCTTTGTGGAAGTGTCAGAACTCGATTCCCAAAATCTGATTTAAAAGAACGCTGAGAAGATTTCCAAGGACCGAGAGTTGGAGATCAGAATGAAAAGACAATGATAGTTGAATCCCTTCGAAAAAGTTAAGTTCCTATAATACTTTATCAACTGGAGTTGTTCAGAAAGGTCTGCAAAGAAATATTAAGTAGTTAGGACTGCCTAAAAACCTCTACAAGCCCATTCAGGAAGCTGTGATGATTTCGACCGCGATAATTTCTCGGAAGTTCATCGGAATCCCATAAGACTGAGAATATTAGGAGTGACATCCCAAATTACCCCATAAAACGGAAAAGGTTCCGGCAAAGCTTTATCCCTCTGATGTTTAATGTATCTGGGGTTAATTCTATTTTCGCCTTTAAAAAAAGTCGGATGCCAAAACGCGATCAAATCGATAATAATATAAATTAAATGATTATTTACTTGCCATTCCTACCTGGGAAAATATAATAAAAAAAAACTAAAAATTCAAAGAATATCACGCACTTTGATGACCTGAATAAAAAAGCATGCCAGATTCACGTTGTTATTTTTGAATTCATAATTTTCTGCAGTATATGCATCCAGGCAAATTTTAGCCCTTAGGGCAAAATATGTTATTTTCGTTCTAATTCAACTTGGAAGATAGAATAGCTAAAAGCTAGAGTATACCAAACGAAATAAAAATGTTTATCCATTTGCAATAAGTGCCATTGAAACCTCATGACATTATTAATATGAATGTTGTGGAATGTGCCTTCTTCAGTATCCTTTTATGGATATGGAACAATAACCACGATAATAATACCAATAATAATAATATAGAACAAAATCTATAGATAAATCGGAAGGTAAATGATCAGATGATAAGAAAGGAAATAACGTCTGAATTCGAGAGGAGGGTGACGCAGCTATTAAAAACGCAACTGAACAGCAAAACCCTTTTTAGAATAATCAACATTTACGCTTGCTTGGTACCTGGATATTCCTTTGGCAAGATCAGGTGGTTCCAACAAGAAACTACCTGGAATACATCGTCACAGATCCCCAAATAAAGAGCGATAAGTGCAGATATGGATGAAAAGCGTTGGAGTCCACATTATGAAGGATGTCAGCTTTCTCTGATTCTCTGTAATGGAGTATAGGAATAGGCATGATAATGTTGCCAAGATTCGGATGCGGATTCATCGGGACTTAGCCAGGATGCTGCGACTTCTCATTCAGGATCGGGTTCCTTATTACAAATATAAATCTCAAATAGTTCTGGAAACTGTGATTACCAAGAGTTGGAGATCAGAATGAAGGGACAGTGACAGTTCCATCACGTCGAAACAGTGCCAATAATAATTTCATCAACTAGAGTTGTGCCGAAAAACCTGAATAGAAATATCGATTAATTCGGCCCATTCAGAAAACTGTCCTGCATTCGACTGCGAGAATTGTTCGGCAGTTCATCAGAATCCCCCAAGATATATTAGAAGTGGTATCATAAATCCATAACACAGAAATGGTTCCAGCAAAGCTTAATCCCTTTGATGCTTAACAAATCTGGGATTAATTGAATGTTCCCCTTTAGAGGAAGTGCGAATGTCGAAGCGCATGCAACTCGATGATAATAATAATTAAATGTTTATTTCCTCATCACTTAAGTACTACCTGGGAAAATTATAATAAAGGTGTTCTGATGAAAACGAGTCCATCATGTTCTGTCAAAATGAACTGGCAAATTGAATCAATAATACATATTCGTAATCTTAGCGACACTTTTCGAGATTCAAAAGTGAGTATTTAAATATGAATAAATAGCAAAAAAAAAGTCTAAGAAAAGAGGAAGTAAAAAGAACAAAAAACTAAAAATTGAAGAGGTCTTAAATTAAAAATAAATTGATTTTTAATTTGAAAATTTGTCATACTACTGAACTGACGCTGATAGTTTTCATTTCTTAGTTTTCTATAGTAAATGCGTTCAGGCAAATTTATATTACTTTCGCTCTAATTCAAGCTGGAAGATTTACAGCATATTGAAATTGTATTTCCAGAAAACGACCAGAAAAGGCGCAGTATATTTCTGGTTTAACCCAATCTTCGCGACATATACGGCAAATCCATACGAAGCATAAAAGATGCTGAGTACTGTCTCAGAGTAAAGGTGTAAATTGGCATTACGTTAAGACGTATCATTCGCAAATGCAAATTGGGGGATTCAAGGGGAATAACATATTGGCTTTTTGGTCGGATTCGCTGTTGTATACATATAAATTTCGGCGACCGAATAGCGAATTCCTAAGCTCTTCGAGGAGACACTGATACAAGTTACTGTCTTCAAATAAAAAGAGATTACCATCCGGTTGTTTAACTTATAATAATCAAAACTATATTTATTTAGGAAACAATGCCAAAATAAAATAGTTACGCATCGAAAACTAATGTCGACTAAACCATCAAACAGCTGTTGTTAGAACTGAATAATTGAATATTGACGTGTATTGCTCACAATTATCTAAGTCACAGTGTAAGTTTAAGCTTAAAACAAACAAGAATTGAGCTAGAAACAACAAAAAAACTCTTGAATCCTAGGTTTGTAAGCTCTGAGGTAAACTATATATAACTGAATAGATTATCACATAAAAGGAACCAAATATTTGAAGCGGAGTTAGAGTTACCATCACAATAAATGTAAGATTTATTTAAAAGCTGATGCTTTTTTAAATCTATAAATGGAGTTTTTCGTTACATGCTATATTTTCCTCAATCAATTATATTAGGCAGTAAATGTGAATCGTGGAAGTTCTACCCGCTCGAAAGCCTACTGCTTCTTTTGCATCCATAGTTTTGAATCTATTTTTCATCCAATCATTCAATCAACTGTATTATGCCATACATGTGAACCGTGAAAGATCTACCTGCTCGAAAGCCCGCTTCTTCTTCTGCATCCATAATCTTGAATCTACTTTTTCATTCAGTCATTCAATCAACTGTATTATGCAATAAATGTGAACCGTGGAAGATCTACCTGCTCCAAAGCCTGCTTGTCCAATCAATTGTGTTACGCAATAAATGTGAACTGTGGAAGATCTAGTTGCTCAAAAGCCTGCTTATTTTTCTGCAATCATATTTTTAAATGTATTTTTAATCCAATCATTCAATGAATTATGTTACGCAATAAATGTGAACAGTGGAAGATCTCCCTGTTCAAATGCTTGCTTGTTCTTCTGCATCCATATTCTTGATAGTATTTGTCATCCAACTATTCAATTAACTGTATTATGCAATAAATGTGAACCGTGGAAGATCTACCTGCTCGAAAGCCTGCTTGTTCTTCTGCATCCATATTCTTAAATGTATTTTTCATTCGTTCATTCAATTAATTGTGTTACGCAATAAATGTAAACTGTGGAAGAGCTACGTGCTCAAAGACCTGATTGTTCTTCCGCATCAGTACTGTTAAATGTATTTTTTGCCTATTTCTAATTATTTTTTCATATGTTCTACTTGTACTGATGGTGATTCATATTTTACGGAAATAGTCATACAGATTTTTGTGTATCGTTACTGTTTACTGTCCACTTCTTTGGGGACATTTTTGTTATTTAAACACCTACTGAAGAGTTGGGCACGTAAAATATGCAAGGTATCTGGTCCGAATTTTAGAAATCCTGCTTAGTTCATTAGTAAATCTTTAGATCTCAATGCTTTCCTATTTTGCATATGTCTAGCTTCTCAGATTATTGTCTTTTGGCATTTGAAACATATTTTCGCTGAAAAAAAAGACAGGTCTTTTTTAATGTATGCTGAGACAAAATCAATTCAACCACTAAAAGAAGGTTGACATAGAGCACCTCTAAGTCGCAATGCCATTACAAATAATTGATATAATTAGTTTTGGAATACGGAATTCGCCTACTCAAGAAGGACAATTCTTAGTCATCCATAAGAAAAACTGGAATCTGAACTTTTTTCTTGTAAATCAAAGAATTTCACTTGTTTCACAATGATATTCGAGAAATTGGGAAATTCAGATTCCACATATATTCAAGAATTTGTGAGGAAGTTCCCTAAAGTTAACGACTCATCAAAGTCGTTTCCAGAAGAAAGATTTATTGTTTATTTTTCCAACAATCCCTCAGAATTTGGGGTGTTAGGTTCTTATCTCCAATGCATTGCTATCATAACAAGCGCCGATTTCAAACCGAACGAATTGGTAGCCCAATAAACCGGGCTTTCAGGTCTTCTGACATATTTTACTCCTAATGTTATTCTATGAAACTACACTGACAAAAATGATGAAAGTCCTTTACCCGAAACACATGGAAGAACGAGGATTTTAATTGAGTGAAACAACTTCATATATGTATTAAAAATAACGGAGAACGCACTGAGGAGCTACAGGCCAGAATCTGAGATCAAAATTCACTGAGAAATGAGTGCCCAATTTTTTACATTTTCGGGTATAATTGACAATAATCAAACTAACTTAAATTACTTTTCGCTATTACAAGCCCGCTTACATACACCGCCTCTGGATATCTATATTCGTTTCTAAGCTGTAACCATTTAGAAAATGTCGCTCAGTAATTACGTACTACTCCATCAGTCAGTTTCCTTTTTATCTTGCCGAATTATATTTTCTTCTGAGTTGTTTTAAGAGCCCTAGAAGGATAAATTTCGCAAATTATCACTTTTTCTAGAATTAAATTGACTCAGATTTATGCATATGAATAAATTCCTCTGCGCCGTATACTATCAAACATAGTCTGAAACCATTTGACAGTACCGTCAGCAAAAAGAGCTTCACATATTTTCGTGTTATTTGTGGGCTCAAAGTTATCTCGGGTATAGCTTTTAGCCATTTTTATCGTAAACTTACGTCCTTTGGAAAACCTAAAACATGAACTTTAGGCCCACTTTTACAGTTTTCGTTACAGCCAGGAATACAACACTTTTGAGGCATAATTATCAGTTACCACAAAACTAGCCTAAACCGGGAGAAAATCATACAACATACAGCAAAAGCTTACAAACTGTATACAAATCGGTCGAGCGGCACAAAAGCAACAGATCTATAAGTCCAAAATATACGGTTTTACGTATTTAAAAATACGCCTAACAATATAAATTGTATACCTAAATATGCAACGAAATATTAGGTACAAGTTTCATGCACATAAAAGTACATACATAGTTCCGATTTCAGAAAAATGCAAGAAAATAACACTAATTACCACTGCCATTATCGACAAATTTACAAACTAATCGTTCTTTCTGTTACATCGTTCAGATGATATGCTGATGCCGGCTCTATAGTTATTTATATTATATTATTTTAAGAAAGTGCACTAACAAGGTAGTATTAGATAATTAAATAAATAAATTACGAAATACCACACTATAAAAAGAGGAAAGAACATTTTATGGAAATGTGTTTTTACAATATTGGAGAAATTGTAATGTAGGAGATACATTCTTAAATATACGAGCATCCTAATCGTAGTAGTCTGGCCACGTTGCAACCAATTGCGCCTCGATCGCGATTATCATTCCTCCCGCAAGCCCCCTTCCTGCATATTCGCTCCAAATCGCAGTCTTACATGCATTACGTCACGAGCTAAAATTTTCTAGGCACTTGGTCCTTTTGTAGAGGTGTTGTTGACTATATAGATGACAATAGCCTAATAGCGCATAGGCAAACCATAATATTTTTTGAAATATAACTGGGTTAACATAACCATTCCGTTAAAATACTTCATGGTCATTTCAATGTATGATATGATTTAAAAGAGATCCATTCCTTGATATAAATTACGAGCGTCTAAGTAATGAAAATTGAAACTGATATGAAAGTTTTCATGTCACTTGAAAAACACGATCACCACTCGGTAATCGATCCTTATATTAAAGAACTTTCCATCATGCGAATTCTCAATTTCGGTATCTGTTCAGCGCCAAGCGGCGGCGGTCGGCCAACTTTTTAATTTCTTAACCTGTCAGCTTTCAACCCCTCCTTTTTTTCCCTTCCGTTTCTTCTTTCTATTTGTCTTTGAACGACGCGACGCGTCCCTCTATTTAGTCTGATAATTGGAATTATGATGAATAGTGACAGAGCCTGATTATTCTTTTCTCATTATTTTAGTTCAGGTTCGTCTAATATTTAAAGGCGCTCTTGTATATTCTGAGGCTGTATAGCCTAAGTTCAACTTTGTTAATTTCGTGCAATGTTTGCTAAGGATTATTTGTCTAGTTTAATCAAATGACTGAAACTGTACCAAAATTAATTATTTTTGGTTAATATCATAGAAGTGGCCATTAACGACTTCAACGTAGGTATTTTAAATTAGAAAGTACTAGAAAATTGCGCCTAATAAGAAAACTGCGCATGTTATAAGATGGGTCTTTATTTCGATTTCTTTACAAAGCTGTGCTTGAAATTCAAAATAATAAAATAATTACTTCCGATTGTTTTGTCTAATATGCTATTTCACCAATTTATCCTTTAAGTAGCCAAGCAAATTTGAATCAACTTATGGTAACAGCAAAAGAATATCAAAGCCAAAAAATTTGTACATGCTGAACAGCAACACGTTTTACAATTTTCCATCGTAATCACAAGTAAATCAATCTACGTAATCTCGGTTTAGTGTCAAATTATAATTATAATACTTTCCAAGCCGCTAGATGGAAGAAGATAAAAAACAACCTAGATTTGTGCTTTGTCGACACATGTATGTCCACTTTGTTACAGTTATTTTATTTCTACTAGAATTAATTAACCTTTTATTTTACACGCAATTTCAAATTCCAACCGATCCGGTAGCAGCAGAATCGAATATTTAAGGTTACACAGACACAGAGCGCAGGAAACTATAAAAGCTCTATATACTACAGTAGATACTCCATAAATCAATATTTTCATGACTTCTGGTAATCCCTGAGTGTCGGGCTGCACTCATTTTGAAACTGCACTAATTTTCTAATTTTGTTATTTATAAAAATCCTGCAGACTGTGGAAGTGAGCTTTAAGCAGCAGAAAAAGCTAACAAAAGGAGAACAAGAAACCTTCAGGGATAGAATTATACCAGCACTAACCAATGTGAATTGCAGTGATGATGTGTAGGAATCGTGCACGGGAATCAGGAAAGGTCTTCTGAAGACAGCGAGCCAATGTCGAGGACCAGAAACTGTGGAGAGGAGCAAGCCATGGATCAGTGAGACTTGGGAAATTATGGAGCAAATAAAATAGCTGAAAATAGGCCCCCGAGACGAAGATGTATATATAGCTCTCTCTAGAAACATTCAGAAAAGATGCCGCAAAGATAAAGAAAATTACATCTCCAATATGTGTCAAGAGATAGAAACACACAGCCACCGAAATGAAATCAAAGACCTATTTCAGAAAGTCAATCTTCTGGCAAAAGAATTTAAACCGCGCAATTACGCAATTATATCCGAACAAGGCACTCTTGTTAGGGATATCGAGGCAGTGTTGGACGTACGGCCTAAATATTGCACAGAACTGTTCAAGGATCCTTGAGGAAGAAAAGAGACTTCCTAACATGAACGAGATTGAGCACGAACCGGACATCATGCAAGCACAGGTAGAGGAGGCAATAGCACATTTAAAGAAAGGAAAATCTCCAGGAAGCGATAATATACCGGGAGAACTTTTACAGAATCTAGGTCAGGGCGGTACTAAAATCTTAACTGATATATGTAATATGATATGGAAGCAAGGCCAATGACTCGAAGACTATATATTTATCCAATACATAAGAAGGGTGCAACTACGAAGTGGTTGCTACCGAACGACATCGTTGATATCACACCCGAGCAAGATTCTGCGAATTATTAAGCGGTTAGAAACTGATCTAGATCGACAGACCCCGCACGAACAAGCAGGATTTGTAAAGGGAAACGACACAACAGAGCAGATTCTCAACTTACCGCAACTTATAGAAGAATGCCGAGAATTCAATATTCCAATGGTCATCTGTTTCTTGCATTACCAAAAGTCCGTTGACTGCGTCAACTGGTAAACACTATGTAAGGTTCTTCGCGTGATGAGAGTGCTTGAACACCTAACAACATGGCCAAAGTAAGAATAGAGAACCGACACTCTTCCCCTTTAAGACTTGCATTATATCTATGGAGAACACATAATGAGAAGGGAATTGGATGGATGTAATAGAGGGATCTCAACTGCGGGCAAGAGGATTAAGAACCTGAGATATGCAGACGCGATGCAACTTTAATAGCAGCATCGGAAGAGGAAATGTGGAACCTTCTAAACCGAGTTGGGACAGAGAGCAATAGATGCGGATTTAAGATAAATGCAGAGAAAACCAAAATTATGATTGTCGATCGTCCTAATGCTCTGCAGCTCACTGATGTCCTGCGCAGGTTTTAAATCGTAGACCATATTCTCTGTATGGGCTCATATATTGGTAACAATGGTTCAAGTGAGAGCGACACAGAATAGGAATAGACAAGTGCGCAATGAGTAGATTTACACCACTAAAATGAGGCTAGTTCAGTCACTGATTTTCTCCATCTTTCGATATGGGACAGCTAAAGCAGCGGATAGAAGGAGAATTGATGCGTTCGATATGTGGTGTTGGAGACGCATGCTCTGAACTCCATGAACGACACACAGATCGAACAAGTCGATCCTTAGAGAGTTGAACAACCAGAATAGACTCTCCCCCGTTGACTTGCAAGCATCCTGAGGTTTTTTGGACACATGACACGTAGAGACGATAACAGTCTGGAGAGATTGATAGTTTCGGGAAACGTAGAGAAACGAAGGTGCAAAGAGTCTATGAGATTTATTTAAGATAGTATTTAAGTATTGTTTTCGTTTGGTGTCTCCCCATTATCTTCGTTTTCCTGTGATTAATATTTAATTCCAATTTGATATTTTAACCACTTTTTTAGATTAAGTGATATAGTTTCTGATTTTTCCAATTCATTATGAGTACTTTTTGATAGTATGTTACGATTTGTCTGTTTTCAATTTTATTTGCTAATTAACGAATTAATATTGTTTTATTTTGCCATTTAGTATTATAAGTTTTATCAACAAAGAGCCAATCTTTAGATAATAAAAGCATGTTACACATTTTCCATACCATACCATATCTCAACATTACAATGCTCAAGTTGAATAATAATGCAAATATGTATGCTTACTAAACAGTCTGAGAAACTCACTTTAATGCACTTCCCATCAATATTAATTTTACCTTACATTATTATAGATGAAAGCTTCAAATCTCATCGGGACAACCCTAATCTAAAAACCGACCTTCGGCCAGTAAGTTTTCACATGTAAAACCTTTCAAGCTACATTTATTTAATAATGTAGAAATTTTCCTTTAATTTTCTGCATGAAGGGTTCGGCGTTGAAGAAGCACTTATAATTTATAATAGGAATATATAAATGAGAAAAACCGAGGCTCATAGGGTCACTTCCTAATTATTCAGCTTAGCGTGATAGAGGGAGAGAGTGTTGCGAGATAGATATGTCTCGAGAAGCAGGATCTGTTTAAATATTGATATTTATTTCTATTGCCTATGCGCTTTGAGAATCCTGAGCCTTCAGAAAAATGCACTAACACCACAGTATATTATTAGTTTGGGGCATTCTCATTACTATTTTTATCCGTAAAGATAATTGTTTATTTCGTGATGGAGTTTTTGGAGGAGCAGGTTGTAAGGCGCTTCGGTTCGCTTCTGCTTGCATCAGTATCAAACGGTTAATTTTAACCATTACTATATTATCCAATGGTTATTTCTCGGGCGCCACCCATTGGATTAACGTGGTAAGGGGCCCACAGTGCACCGGGCTGCTTGTTACAGTGAAGAAACGGCAAACCAAGAGTCTATTGCGCATGTCAGTACTGGTTGCCGGCCGCCTTCTAGCAGCAGGATGGGAATCAGAAAGAAAACAAACAATTTAAAAAACAAACATAAAACAGCGACTCTATTGCCAACATGAAACACAAATCATTGTCTATTCATGGTATTGGCAGCGGTCCTCAGAGGAGTGTTCTGGTCGGCTGGACGGCTCGGCTGAATCTTCGAGAATCCGGGTGGATTCTGTCATTTAGAGCTAGATCTAGCACGGTAACTAATCATCCTTCAGTTTACCGATGTCTTTGCGGTGCAAGAAGTTGTCTGGAAGTTCTCTGGTGGTTCAGTGGTTAGATGCTGCACTTGTGATCCGACGGCCCGGGGTTCAATTCCCGTCGGTTTAATTTTTTTTAAGGTTATGTTTGTAAAAAGTATTTTTTCGTCATTTTGGGCATGCCTTAGGTTAGTTTTGGTTAGTTCCTGTTTTTTGAGCTCCCGCCCCGTAGCGAGCGAAGCGAGCGGAGGGTCATGCGTGAAGTAAAATAATACATTGGGCTTATTAGTTACCGTGCTAGATCTAGCTCTAAGTGATTCTGTCAGTTCAGCGTGATGCGGCCTGGTTATGTCAACGCGGCGCGTGGTGGGATCGCGCCAGCCGGCCGTTAGGTGGGGACCTCGCGCACACGATTTACGGCGAGTGTCGCCAGCGTTCTACCGGTACTACAGAAGAACTGTGGAAAATGCAATAACCGTTTTCCTGGCTTTTTGCGACGGAATAATGTATAAATCTGGATTAAGAATGTCTATATTAGATTTAACAAAACAGAATGACGTTAATAGAGGATTGTATGCTGACAATACCGCAAGAAACCACAAGAAAGATATTAGAATATTTTAATATATTTCACAAATAACACCAATTTACTTCTGAAACAGAACATTATTCTTTTTGGATATGACTCTTTTTCACCAAGGTAAAAAAATCGGAACACAATGGTACACTAAACCAACATGATCCGAGAGAACAATAGTTAAAACCACTAAAAACCCAGAGACTCAGTGTTATAATTGGCTTAGTAGTTCATTGGGCTTACCTCACCTGAATTCAGGCTTTCAGCCTTAAAAAATGATAGAAACACAACTTAAAAATAATTTCCCTTGTAATAATATTGACACAACACTAAAAAAAAAGAACATACAAATAATATATCCTGTAATAATAATACAAATAACTCAGGCCAATCGGACCGAAAGCAGTGCATTGCATTACCTTACACAAACGGCCTCTCTAAAAAAAATTAAGTATTTATTACGAAATTATAGCATAGTACCATGCCACAAGAGCCCTAATGGACTAATCTCTCTGTTTACTAAATTAAGAAATAAAATTGCAAGATTCAGATGTACCTAGGTATGGCCAGCCAGTCAATTATTGAAAAACAAACTAAATAGTCATACATATACAAAAAACGCAAGATGAGCACATAACAGACATGAAAAAAGTACGAAACACTCTTTGAGTTATAAGGAAACAACAATTCTAAACAAAGACTGTAATTAATACAAGCTGGCAATAGAGGAACTCATTGAAGTAAAGGGAGAAAGAAGTGGGAAATTTGAGCCAAATATTCATATTTAGAACATAAAATAAGTTAAAAAAAAATAATTTTCACTACGAAATGATATATATTAAAGGATCAATAAACCCAGGAAAAATAATATTTTTTTTGGTTTCTTTTTTGCGCTATAAGTAAATATAATTTCATTTTCAATCGAGATAAAGATCCAACGAAAAATATTTCTTCTATTTAATTCCAATAAGGCAAACAAGGGCAGTAGAGTTTTCAAATATTGACCAATTCAGGCTGAAAATAATGAAAAAGGACTTATCAGGGACTGTCGCTATTCATCATAATTCCATTCGTTATACAAAATAGAGAGACGCAGAGTATAAAAGGGAATAGAAGGAAGAAAAAACCAGAGGACGCAACTTGAGACGTTAAAGAATTAAACATTTTATTGTCCACCGGTTGGGGTTAAAACAGATATCGAGGTTGGTAATTTAAGTGAAACGAACATCTTTAATGTCGAGATCTATTGCCTTGTTCCGATAAAGACATTTAAGTGACAAAAACTATTATCTTGCGGGCATCTATACCACCGAATATTAACTAACGATAATATTCGGTGTCTATACCCTTAAATAAAGGAGGAAAATAAAGTAAAAAATATAACGTAATAATTTCCGTCTCGCGACTAGAAACAACATAACACCTGGCAAAATGACCGCAATCAATACATACAAATATTATTTAGATTTTCGTTCCCGATTTACATACTCCTGGAGTTTGGAGAAAAAGTATATCGGGGCTCGCAGCAACTTTAAAAGTTCGCATTCTCTGAGTTGCAGGTTTTTCCTGACCTACTTAACAATTTTTTCACGTAAAGGCTAGTCGAAATACAAGCAAGTATTAAAACCGCTGTGAATTACAAATACAAATATAAATACAAATAGTTTATTAATGTTAAGATTTGTCAACAACGTTACACACGTCAGTCAGGCAAATAAATACAATTCAATTTACTGAAGACAATATACTAAAGAAAGAGATGACCAACACATAACATTTTAAAATTTGTAATTTAAAAAGTGAATAAAACGCGTTACAAATTAAAAGCGATCTAACTTTTTCTTTAAAGACTAAGAGTGGAAGCTCATTGATGTGGGTGGTTAAAAATTTGTCTACCCAATCTCCCGGGCCAGTCCGACACCTCTTTAGCCTCCAGTATGGAGGTACAAGACTAGTTCTTGCGTGTTAGATAGCTATGGATATCCTGATGAGCCCGAAACTGATCAAATCTTTTAATGAAAATAAGGTTTTCCAATATAAAGAGTGATGGCACACCAAGATCCTTAAAGGCATTCCTGCAGTCATCCCTGAAACCCAGACCGCTAATAACTCTCATAGCAAAAATTCGACGCCAGCAGTGCATATGACAGGTGTGGATGAAACACCGCGAAATAGGCTGTCCCCAAACACCTATGGTTACGCAGGAGCGAAGTCTACGAAGCAGGTACATACTGTTAGAAAGCTTTCCCGCTACAAGATCCACATGACAATTCTAAAGGGGTCCTGGATCTAAATGAACTCCCAAGAACTTGACATACGAGTCAGCATTGCTGTCGCCCAGGTCTCTCATAGCAAAGAACATTGTGCTAGTTTTGTCCTTTTTGAGCATAAGTCTGTTAGCTGAAAACCATTCTTCAGCCTTCTCACGGGCAATCTGACACCTCTGAAGTGAAAGCTCAAGTGACCTCGCACCACACGATACTGTTGTGTCATCGGCAAAGAGAGTATAATGCGAATCAGGATCTGCTAGTGGTGATAAGAGATAAAATATGGGTCACAAAACAGAACCCTGTGCACCCCCACGTTCATCACCCTATGTCGCGATGACACCCCACTCACTCTCACACTCTGACACCTCCTGAAAAGTCTAATGCTATCAACACTGATGTTATAGAACTCAAGCTTCTAAATAAGGATATTATAGTCCATGCAATCAAAAGCCTTGCTTAGGTCGCATAACAGGACTGCATTGTACTCCATGTTATGGAAGCTATCCAAGATGCAAGAAATCAAGTCGATAATTCCCAAAACAGTGTTTTTCTTTTCCCTAAATCCAAATTGACACTCATTAAACAGTTCCTCATTTTCAAAAAATGCTGTGAGCTGTTTGACCATACAACGTTCAACAGCCTTAGAAAGGATAGGAAGAAGGGAGATAGGCCTATAATTATCTGGCATCTCAGGATCTCCCCTCTTATGAAGTGGGATAACTAGCTTCTGGCAATAACACTTTGTGCCTTAAACATCTTATATTAATATGAAGCACATTTAGTCATTGAGTAGACTTCAACCTTTCGTCTGCTGATAAGGATGTTGTGTGTTCAGCCGTAATTGGCGCTGAATATTCAGAAAATGGTTTACAGTCACCCCTCGTGGCCAAAAATCTGAGCTCATCATCTGACCTCTATCCTTACGGGGTACAGTCAGTTTCTTTTTTCGTCTGAATTTTGTCGCAGGTGCAGCCCTTTGTACAACCTTTTTCTTCCAAGTATTCTAAGATGTTTTGACTGGTGACTATAGGGTCTAAACCAGAAAGAAATAAGAAAGACATCCTCTCTGCAACAGAAAGTCTCGAATTTTCATCGGAGGTACCTCTCACATGCTGAAGGCTCCCATTTTTTGTCGTGTTCCCATTAGTTTCATCGCTAACAATTTGTTTCGACTTTCTATTTTTGAAGGTTACTTTTTTCCACTCTTCTCCTGCGCCATCGTTGGTGTTATCTATCAAATCATCAGGGAGTTTTGGTTCATTTTTTGATTTAGTAGGTAGTGAATCACGATTATTTTCATTTTCTATCATTTGACTTTAAAGACTTGACCCTTTGTCATATTTGTTGAGGTTCTTCCTTTTTCCTTGTGTGACATTCTGCTCGGCTGCTGTGTGTATTTTGAAATATGTACGTACTTTTCTAGTGAGTTTAGCTTAAAAATGAAGCAGTTGGAGATTGAAATTAAATGCTAGAAGACATGTGTGATTTTAAAGTATATGAATAACATATATTATTGGGAAAAATAATTATAAATTAGGATTTTTACAGTTTTTTGATCCGCAAGTTTAATCTGTGTCTAAAATTATGCGATTCTTCAAATATAGCAATCTACAATAAATCGACAAATGACATTGGTAAACTTCCTTATCATTTGTAATAAAACGCATATATCTTACCATATTCTTAAAACCAGCTGCAAATCATCAACGAACATAATGTAAAGGAGTTCACGTACAATGCAATCTGTTCCTTTAACAAAAAATATTTCATAGTTCATGATACCCATAAAGCAAAAATATAGAGAAATATGTAAAAGAGTAAAAAAATATTACAATCCCCGTTAAAACTAATCAGTATGACAATCCAACTTTGGCCCGAGAAGTATTGAGGGGGCAATTATCTCTGACAGCTCCATTGTAAAATGCAATTTGTCACAGCAGCTTGCAACACGTTTTTTTTTTTAAAGATTGAACCCCAAAAATTTTTTTCCAATTAATTAAAAAAAATTGAACCTAGCCCCGGAGAGTCGCGTTACAAAGCCCGGCCCCTGTCGTGGGGTCGTTTGAGCGCCACCCGTTCTAGCCAGCTAAACGGAAAAAGCTCGGCAGGTGTTGTACCGAGTGGCTAGATTCGCTCATAAAATTAACCGGTTCTTAATTTCGAACTATCAAAAAAAAAAAGTTAGAATATCAGAAAAAAAAATAAGAATAATTAGGGCACTATAATCATGCAACTTAACCTATCAAGAAAACAACAATCTAAAAATTTAATGGCCAATATATTTGCTACTAACTTATTCTTTTTTGCAAACAAAGCAACAATCTAACTGGAGAATGAATATGGTTATATTAAGAAAAATGTGGTTGAGTGGACAAAAGAATGTTAAATGACTTAAAGTAACTAATAAAATAAACTGAGTACAATATGAAGATTGTACATACAGAGACCAATTCAGTTGGAAAACCTCAGTTCTATATGCCTTATCACTAAATGCACTAAACTACTTATCAAAGTGATCACTTGGCGCAGACTAAGCTTCTTACAACTAGGTATGCGTGCGCTAATAGCTGCACTGATGGTGATAGTATGCCGCAATGAGCGGACACAATGATTAGATCAAAAAAAAAAACTTGAGAAGTTAATAAAAACACCAGATCAGATTAAAATATGGTTAGCTTGATTCATATGATAAAAAGATAAAAGTTCAGAGCAGTTATATCTGCCGACTAATTAATGAAATGAAAAATTAATGAAAAGAATGAAGTTATCCAGCCAGCACTTATCTTTTAAAATGAGAAAACCAATCAAAGCAATTTGATTAACTGGTCCGATAAACCAGTGAATAAATATAAATTTAATTAATTGAAATCAATGAGCTACCTCAATTCAAGGTGGGATTTATATCGATAAAAGTAAACAAAGATTAAACATCAGACACAATGAAACATAAAACGTATACCCAAATCCCGTCGTCGAACTCTGTCGATGGCCTCTAGTGTGGGAACCACCGCCGTTCTCTAACAGAAGTTCTGGCCCAGCACAGCTCTAGAAGCACAAGAAGTTTGGGCCCAGCCGAAGAGGTTCTGGCCCGGCCGAAGAAGTTGGTTCACCTGCAGTTGGGGCAATAGATTTGTTGTAGGTAACTGGCTTGGCGCGAAACTTGATGGTTGCCTACATCAAATTGGTAAAGAATTTCTTCTGCACAGAGATACTGGTTGTGGTAAAAGCCCACAGAGTGCTGTAGTAACGCTGACCTTCCGTCGCTTACTACTGTTGTTCGCTAGAGCAGCCTTGAGAAAGCTGTTCTGCATTCACTGTTGTCCTTCTCAGTTACTTGTAATTGTAAGTAACTTACCTTGTCTTTAATTTTCTCTACTTCCTTTATTACTTAGCTTTGTCGATTTTCCGACCTTTCTTGATTCTCTTTGCTCTGCAGTTGGGGCGATAGGTTTGTTGTGGGTAGCTGGCTTGGCGCGAAACTTGATGGTTGCCGACATCAAATTGGAAAAGAATTCTTCTGCACCGAGATACTTGTTGTGGTAAAAGCCCACAGAGTGCTGTAGTAAGGTAGACCTTCAGCCACTTACTTCTGTTGTTAGCTAGAGCAGCTTTGAGAAAGCTGTTCTGCATTTACCGTTATTCTTATCAGTTACTTATAATTTCAGGTAACTTACCTTATCATTAGTCATCCTATTACCTTGCTTTGTCGATTTTGCTACCTTTCTTGATTATTTGCTTATCTATCTTTACTTAATTTGGAGTTCAATGGAATGGATTGTTATCTTTTAGGGGGGGTTTACTGGATTTTACTTAACTTGTCGGTTATTTTGTTGATTGGAAAATAGTTACCGATATTTAACTATGTAGTCCTTTTCTTAATTTTTTTTTATTAGAAAGGCTAATTGGTGTTGGGTGCCTTTTCGGTTCCAGAACCCTTGTCGAAACCTTTGATGGCACATTTTGTGTGGAACGGGGATTCATGGGGGGTGAGAGGATGGCCCGTGATATGGATTAATAGGCATATTCACACAGTGCTGGGTGCTCACTACTGTGTTTCTCCTCAGTTTCCACATCCTCGACGTTATAAATTCTGGAGGACAAAAAGGCAGTGCCACCATTTGGAACACCCTATATTTATTTTTGTTCATATAGGACTGCATGATGCACAATTTTCATCTTTGTAATTGTGTATCTTTTAGCCTGGTGAAGCTTACTAACTCACTATTTTTGCTTATGGTTAATGGGTACGGTTTTCTCTGTGCACTTGTCATGGGACGCGTTGGAATATCTTCAGGGAGTATTCAACACAAGGCCAGTGAACGAGGTTCGCCACACTGCATTGGGCGTTACGCAACTCTGGTTAGGTAACATCGACACCATTTTTCTACTCTGTGTTGAGCACGCCCTGAGTATCCCATCGCTGACCGTGGCATAGTGTTTGGGGTGACGTATGCCTGTTATGTTGAATATAGGTTTATATTCTGAATTTAGGTTTATATTCTATTACTTAGTTCTGGTTGGTTCAATTTATTTTTGGCTTCTGGAAATTGTTCCAGTTATGTTATTATATATATTAATTACTTAATTTTCTTATTAGTTTTTTTTCCAAAAAAAAAACTTAATGTACTAATTTAATTTGGAAATTGGTGGGCATAGACCCCCTTACTTTAATAAAAAAATCATAGACCCCCTCCCTCTTTGCATAAATACATCTTCTTTATAAAACAAATTTTCCCAGACAAAAAAACCATGGACTTGCAGTGCAATAAAGCAAATAAAAGAGACATTAAGGTTCAGGTAACTTGAATATAAAAAGATAGGTATGAATCACCCCTAAAAGAATATATAACTTCCCCACATGATCAAAATTAAAGTTGCATTAAAATAAAAATTCGGCTCAAGTAAAATGGAGTAGATAAGATAACACATGGGAAAAGCAAATGGCGTTATGTGCACAAAAAAAAATAAAAGGTAGATAAGCAATCAATTTCATTAATTTAGGCAAAAATGGTAGCGATATTTACCTCACTCGGACTTGAGGGTTTAGAGGAGAATCGACGGTCTCGGTCTTATGGGACGAACGTGGGAGCCGCTAGAAATAATGGAAACAAAAAAAAATTTAGCAACATGGCGGTCAAGTGCTCCATAGGCCACAGAAAAAGGAATCCAGAGGAAATGCTTACCTCGTATAGCTTGTAGAACCCGAATAATCGGTCGTGTCAAAACACAAACAGAAACGCACAGAAATCCCCTATCAAAGGGTTGTATTATACCACAATACGCAACACGTGCCGTTTCTTGCTATACTCGCAAGCGTTCACCAGGCAGATAACTTAGCAAAGAGACCTCTCCAACCTTCCGTCTCCTGTCAATTTGCCCTAAATTAAATACTGACTGCGACACAAGTAGTGATGGGCTGAAAACTCGGCGAGTGACTCGATACAAGGAATAACTCTAAGAAAATAAACGCCCCAATTCTCGCCTATTATGATGATAAACGACGGCGGAAGCCACGAATAGTGAGCCGAAATTACATTCTTCCGGAAAGGCTAGGAAATGCTCCAACAGCAATAATAAACCTTCAAAAATCTAAATCGAGACTGAAAACGCGCGATACGTAGCCCATTCCTATTATTTGGCAAAAACCTCACAAAAAAACTGGTCAGCTGTACCGAACGAGAAATATATTTGAAGCAGAGGTCCAAAAACGATCTCCGGAACATCAACGTAGGGTTCTCAAAAGGTAATAGAATATTCAAACTGAAATTAAATTATGGTTCAATAAGTCAAATGCAGCGTATTTGCAGGCTAACAGAATTGTTTAGAAATATAAATCGACTAGCTGGCTGTTACGATAATATAAGCCAAGTTAACTTAATAATAAGGTACATACATCGATTAAGAATACAAATATATAGCTAACCTATACTTAAAATATAGTTAATTTTACATTGAGAAAAGAGGCAATTTCAAGCGACTTATTAAATTCAGAATTAATAAACCGATAAGTGCAAAATACAGCATGGGTTTTTCCCTGAATGCGGCATATAAATGAAATTTTAAAATTGGCAAAATCGAACTGTTACAAGCTTCACGCTCGTTCCATGAAACAGCCATTTATTCGACAAATGTATATACACGCGATTACGATTACGAATTCATCCGCTAATATTTTGTTAACACTAAATCGGAATTTAGTGGCTATATTTTCTTGTTTAGGACTAAGCCTTGGGCCACTCGAAAAACTTAAATTTTTCGTTTCCATTGAGTTTAGCCTAAATGAATATAGGTAGTTATCTCCCTAAGAATCTATCAAAATATCTACAATAAATTGCAAAGGCGATTGAGAATAGGAGGAGATGGCGGCGGCGCATACATTATTTTCTGGTACAACTTTGCTGGTTACGTGAAATTTTATGATTGTGTTTAAGTATTTTTATATAACAAAAATAAATGTTATTAACAAAAGAAGAAATTCGTCTACTCATATCCTAAATCTGATCTTAGGACAAGCTATTGTCATTCAGAAATTCTAGTCAATCCTGCTTTCCTGCAAAAATCAATTTGCAAATGCAATCTTAGAAGACACCATTTGATTAGCCTATTGCCATTACTAAGAACCAATTCACATATTTCTACACTCTGTAATGACCGTAAAGTGAGTATACTTGGTTCTTAAGGGGATGCAAAAGTTTCAAAATTAATCAGCTTCAATACGTAGAGAATACTACTGCCTACTGTCTGAGCAATGTTTAGTCTGAATACTTTTGGACAACAGATTTTTAGTTTAAAACCCTAACCTAACACAATGTTAATATTTCAATGTTCGAGTCCTTATTTCTTGCAATTATTATTATAAATGGGGATACATTTCACCTGTTTATTTTTTGAATGGCTTAACATATGGATTCCAATAACAATAGCTACAAAATATAAAATATCATAGTTATATATAATTCACAGTGCCAGATCCCGGTTTTTGATCCATTCGATCGCGGAGGGCGTAAGGGATAGAAAGTCGTCTGCGTCTCCTGAGTATGCTCTATTTCCACAGTGTTGGCCAATGTAGGTTATGATTTGGATGGGATCCCCGCAGTCACATTCAGGTGAAGGCAGCTTACCCCATTTGTATAGCATGTCCGCACATCTGCCATGTTTAGTTCAAATCCTGTTGGCAGTCTTCCATATTTGCCGTGGGAGGTCGAATCCAGTGGGCTTACTCTGGACTGTGACTATAGGAAACATATCCGGCGCTGGTTCCCAGGTCTCCTTCAATCTCTGTTTCACGTTGAAGCCACTTGCGCAGGGTTCTAATGCGGTCTTGACTGGTGATTTTCGGGATTTAATCGGCTAGAAGTTGCTTTACCAATGTCCTTATGTATGGGGAGTTGTTGATCAACCATTATTTTGTGGTATTGGCGAGCTAAAGCATCTTGTCTTCTGAGCTGTGGCGGAGCTATATGGCTGAGTGTTGGCAGCCAGTACGTCGGGGTGGATTTGATGCATTCCGTGATGTTACACATCGTGCAGTTCAGCTGTGTGTCGAGTTTGTGGACATGTTTACTCTTTAACCATACAGGGGCAGTACTGTATACGAGACCCAGAGCAGAGCTACGTAGTGTTCGCTGTTGCTCCCCAAGTAGTGGCGCAAGGTTTCTGGATAATATTGTTTCTTGAACGAACTTTGGCTGAGATGTTATGAAGGTGCTGCTTGAAGGTCAGCGTTCTGTCCATGGTGAACCCCAGGTATTTTGGAGCCGGATTGTTTCTGAGCAGCTTATTATTTAGATGGAAGCAGGAACATTCAGTTTTGTTTGGGTTGGGGGTTAGCCTCCATTTCCGGTAGTATTCCGCCAGGCTCGGAAGGTCGCTGCTTAGGATTTGTTCTGTGGTTCTTATAGATGTTCGCTTGACAGCTAGGGCCATGTCATCGGCATATGCGAGTTTCTTTGATATGGTTTCCGGCATGTCCGCGCATTTCACCTATTTAAGGTTTACACAAATGGGGAAGTTAAGGTTTGGGAGACCTAATACAGAGATTACCTTTCCAGAAGAAGACTTATCTGCTAGTTTGAGGCAAGTTTCATGTTTAGGACATCGCAAGTTTCCTTGTACATCGGCATATGAACGGACTTGATGCGAGACAAAGTCTAGATGACTGATGGTCCGCACGAAAATGTATGCCAGAAAATTTGCCGGCTATTGCAGGTTGAGGCTCATTATTGTTTGAATTGTTTATAAGTATATCAATCAATCAATCAATCAAAAATAGCTTTATTTGTATCAAACAAGTAAAAATTTGTTGTGTACAAGCCATAATTAATAAATAATAAATAATAATCTGAACATAGGAGAAACTGTTAAAGGACAAGGCTAAGAAATATATAAAATAAAAACAATAAAATAAAACAAAATAAAAAATAAAAAAATAAAATAAAAACAAACATGCAAGCATTAATTTACATCAATAACTATACAATAAAATTAATTATATGATGTGCGTCAGAGAGCGTCCACAAAGAATTCTTCTATACTATAATAAGCTCTTGTTAAGAGCAACTCCCTTACCCTGCCTCTAAAAGCCTTGTAAGAACTCAAAGCCCTTATGTTTCTAGGTAAGAAATTGAAAGCCTTTTTAGCAAAGTAAATGAAAGACTTCTTCACTAGGGTGCTTCCAGGGATAGGGAGTGGAACGCAGTTCACTTGTCTTGTAGAATAGGGCCCGGCAGCAGAAATTTGGTCATAGTGATTCCTGTAGACCAATCAAACGCTTTCAAGCAGGTATAGGCAAGGCACAGTCAGAATTTTATTAGAAATGAAGAGCGGTTTGCAAGATTGTCTAAAATGGATCTTAAGCATAAACCTAAGGGCCCTCTTTTGTAAAATAAGGATAGAGTTGAGATTTGCAGCCCTACAACAGCCCCAGAATGCTATCCCATAGGAGATGTGAGACTACACCAGCGAAAAGTAAGCACACCTTAGAACACACAGCTCCAAATGATCAGAGAGAACTCTCAACGCATAGCAACATGATGCCAGCTTGCTCGAAAGGGCCACAATATGTTGTTCAAATTTGAGGCTTGCATCAATCGTAACTCCAAGGAATTTCGCACTAGCACTGGGAAGTATTGGTCTTGGATATGTTGAAAGACAGCCTGTTGCTGTCACACCAAATTTTTATCATGCTCAAATCAGAACCAATCATGTCCTCCAACAACACTCGACTGGAAGGAACATTGGAAGGAAGGTTGCATGAGGAAGATTGTGGACGACTTTTCCCTCTTATATCGTTGATAATAGACCATGCCTCTTTTTGCGTGTTGCCAGAATTAGAGATTCTAGTACTGAAGTAAAGTTTTTTTGCAGCTTTGATTACCTTCCTATAAATTGATCGATATTTGGAGAACAGAGTGAGAATAAATTCACTAGTGCAGAATTTTTTGAGAAGATATAGGCATCTTATATTTTTCGCATATATTCTAGTTCCCCCTGCCAAACAAGACGTAGGAGAACGGTAAATACAAATAACATAAGTGATCGTTAATTTGCATGTTTGCATAACATCTTTTAAGTTCAAGCTCAAATTAAAGACAGAGTGATAATTATTTAGTAGTTCATATACTGGAGTTGTTCTCACATGACCCCTCTCTGATAACGTTGGACTCAATGTCAGCCAGGCCCTCGTTTTGATAAGTATGGATCGTTGCCCAGCGCCTCCACCAAAAGTCACAGCTTTACACTCGTCGTGTGCAGCTGGGATTTTAAATTGCCTATGCTAGATGTCGGTTATTCTATTTGCTGGATGCCGATGGGGTTGTGTAGTTTAGGTGGTATCGATTTAGAATAAAAACGTCTTGTCAAAGGAATATCTTACACTGTACCCGATAACTATAGCAAGTCTTTTCATTGAGGTATACTTGAATTTCTTACGGCTTGTTCACTGTTTATAATAAAATATTTAAGAGTTGCGTTATGCCTTGCTAATAAATGTAATTTAAATAATTATAAGACAGACTAGTATAACTTGATTTCACTCAGGGCTTAATGCATTTTAACCACATGGTAGGTTAAACTATGAGATTACTTTATTTATACTTTCGACAAATAATATATTTTAGTTTCGACATTATTACTTTAGAAGGAGCATAGAGGGAGGCCTCCGCAAGTTAATGCATGTGAGCACTGCATCAGAATTTAAGGTTCGGAGAACTCAATTCAGAGATGGCATTTCCAGAAGTGGACTTGATCGCCAGTTTGAGGTTTGGGTCATGGGTTTAGGGCATTCACAGTGTAGTGGCGGCTCGTGACAATAAGAACTGGTGAATCAAATTTAATTACCTCCTTCCCCCACTCCAGCGAAAGTACCTAGTACCAAATTTTACTTTACATAATTTTAGCTACAGAACAGATTTTAAAAGGAAAAAACACACCGGCTTATAAACGGGAAAATGTAAAGTAATTTTTATTTAGTTCTATTATCTAAAACCGAACCGAAAACCAACAACATACAGAAATTTCAAAAGTAATACAACCACTGTTAAACACGAATTAAAAACACTCGATATCTCAATTCGGAAATGAATCTTGCTTCTGAGGTGGTGTCATTCCCATAAGCGCTTATCTATAATATGCAGACAATATGGCACGTTGCCTTGGCAACCACCGTAAACAACTGCATCGTTATAAACCGCAACGCGAGTTGATTCAATCAAGGCGAAACACGATTCGACATGGAATGGCAATAAACTTCGCGCGTTTTGACAATGTTGCCGCGTTTTGAGCAATATGCCGATATACAATAATTATTCTGATTTTATCTTCTATTCATAGCGACTGAACAACTCAACATTTTTTAAGTTTATGTTGATTTGTTTATGATTTAAGTTAATATACTGTGTTTTAGTGATTGTACTGAAAAATAGTATAAGATGGAAACATCTAAGGTGATTCATTGATTCACTTGGTGTATTAAGTGAGCCGCCACTGTCCAGTGTCCTACGCAAGGTTTGGTTACTTATATATCGGCACTGGATGAACGGATTGATTTGGTGCGAGACAAAGTGTGCCGGACTGATGGTCCGCTCGAGAATTCTTAACAGAAAATTTGTTGATTATTGCAAATTAAGGCTCATTATCGCTTAAACTGCTTATAGGTTCATTTGGCATGTTTCCATAACTTATTTCAAGTTCAAGTTTAAACTTAAGACAGAGTGATAAATGTTTGGTAATTTATACATTTTAGCAATAATTCCAAGTATGCATTTACGTGATTTATTTTTTCCTTCAGAGTTCACCTTAATTCATCATTTATGACTGACTATATACCGTCCATTCAGAAGAGAGCTGTGGGTCTCGTCGGTGACTTGGAGTTGATCCGGGATCTGGATAGTCTGGAACATCGCAGACATGTGGCCGAGCTATCCCTGTTGTACAGATATTCTTACGGCAGATGTTCCCAGGATTTGGCCTACCTCATCTCGCCCCCAGCATCGCCTGTGAGACTGTCACGACAGACGGCAAGAGCGCATCTGTTCGTTGTACAACTGGAAACACTTAGAACATCGTTTTACAAGGACTCCTTTGTCTGGTGCACTGCATCGCTGTGAAATTCACTCCCAGGACATCTATCTCCCCCAAATTACAACCTGCAACTATTAAACAACTGTGTCAATCAGCATCTTCGCTCACTCATTGCTCGTCGAGTGCTATATGATCTTCCTTTGGTTTGTGTGTCATTACCATTATAAAAATAATAATTTACCAAAAAACCTCAATTGTCTAACTGAAAAAAGAGTTAAATTTTTTTCTGATACACAATTTTATGTTATTAACAGTTCAATATACTATTTCTTACAATACATAAGTTGGTTATCACAGATACGTCTGAATCTTGTTAAATCATCCTTAAATCAAGCAAAATATACCGACTGCTGCTCTTTGCTATAGATAATTCCTTCAGATGTAACTGATTTTTTAATTAAGAAATGTTTGCAAATTATCATACTTTTATCCTAAATCGGAGCATATAATACGCTAATGGCAATAATATATTATTCTCATTTTTACTATCTTACAAGGATGAATTTGCAAGTAATATCCTATCAGGTAACTAAGTGATTTTTTAATTAATATATTAGATTAAATTCGCGCATGTTCTAAATTAAAGCCTATGATATGCTATTGGTAATTATACATTAATATTATTTCGGTTTTCTTAATCAAATTAATAAGTTATTTTAAATTCATGTACTCCTCTCCTATGATACGCTATTGGCAATTATATATTAGTCTCCTTCTTGCTGTCTTACAAGGATCTATTTGCAAGTGAAATCCATAATTATGCCAACGGAACAGATTTTTTAAATGAGTTATTTTAAGTGCACGTACTCCTATCCTAAGTCGGTACTATCGACATAAAGATCTATTGCAAATAAAAATTTTTTATTTGATCTATTGACAATTCTGGTTAAGGAGCAGCCTAACGAGCAATATAATTGTTGACGAGCTATTTGGACTAAAATTATGTGACATTTTGGGATCCCAATACAATTTGCTGCAGTAACTTTGCGTCGCATGAAAGCAGCGTCTATTTGTTAAACAAGTTTATGTACACATAGTGTACAGCGAACACCAAACGAAAAAGCATATATACCATTCTCCGAAATCCTCAGCATTTGCGTTTGGATGTGATCTCTGTCCTCCTAATTCGTATTTACGCCCTACTACAAGACGGCATAAATAGATTTTACGTTCTGTATGGCTTTACCGTATAATATGAGAATTTTCGATCAAATGTGGAAAAAAATAAATATAAGTCTTGTAATTCTATACGAGAACATAAGGAGGTCGAGTCCACCAACACATTCGGGGTGTTAGGAGAAATCCAATTTCGATTCCAGAATTATATACTCCCTTAAATTAAAATGCCAATATTTGTATTAATTTTTTTTCATACGCTGATGTTTTATATTTCCTAGCACATTTCCATCAAATTTTCCACCTGTCATATGACGATGGATCTAATCATTATTTTATTCAAACCAAATTAAACACGAAAATCTCATTTCGTATACATGTGGGAACTTTTCACACTGATATGACAACTCGGATGAAATATTTTTGCATAAATAAGTTCATAGAGGGAAAGGTTCAATATTTAACGGCAAGGTGAATGAAGTATTAAATATTCACGCTCCTTTTAAAAAAATTTTAGATAAGCTAAGGTTTTTCATGAAATTGTGCAACAAAGTGCATAAACGTAATAAAATAAATTAGGGTTGATTATTCCTGACGCGAGTGTATACATTTGACAATGACGAAATAAATAAAAATCGTGCTTTCTGTCAACACAACTTTTTAGCCGCACTCTAAAATATTTACAAGTTGCCAGTGATCATGGACGAAAATTCTATAAGGTTGAATGCCATGGGTATATTTATAAAACTTAATTTTTCTATCATCCCCCCTTATTCATAGAACCCGTCGGCGTCGGTCGGGAACTGCCTAAGTGATGATCTCAACCCCATGGTTTTTAATCCCAATCACATCACTCAGTTTCGTTCTATTAGTATATTGCTTGGTGAATTAGAACCTTTATTTAGTACTATTACGGCTTTACTTAAAGTGACTGATGATATGAGGGGTTTCTGATCCTAATGAAAATACTTCCGTTGTACCACTAGACAATAATAAGCATTTGGATATTCTGGAACACAATAGGAATATTTGGTTCTGGGTTTTGATAATATTTCTTTATGCTTTGTGCTGGGTTATTCAACTGGCAGTTATCAGAGAGTGGTGATTGATAACGTTTCATCAGAGTTTTCATCTGAAACAGTGGAGGTGCCCTAAGGAAGCTTAATTATAACTTATATGACTAATAGGGATCTACAGATTATAGCAGATGTACCACAATCACATGAGATGGTACTGAACGAATTTAAATTTCAAACTATCCTGTTTGGTAGCTATCGATAGCTTTAAGTTACTACCAAATTTTTAGCGTCTTATTTGACAACTAAATGTGTAACGAACTACATGTTGCAAGAATCTTGAGTTTTAAATTGGTGCAAGTTGGTTTTTCATCAGTTAGTGGCTTTAATTTTTGAAACCAATTTCGTTTCTAATGGAAGTTGATTGTTCTCCAGTTTTTCGCTGGCATCAAATTTTTTATCAAAATTCGATACATTTTCCTGTTCATTTTATGCAAGTTTATGTAAAGGATTTCATAACTTGTAACACCATTTGTTAATTGTTCAACAAAATGTTCCAGTTTTGCTCAGCGGTTTTAACAATAATTAAAGGCGTGGGTCTATGACTTGACAGTCAGGTGAAGGCGCCACTAAATTTTTAACTAGGAATATATCAATGATTTTTACACATTGAAATTAAGGCAGTAAAATTTAAAAACATACTCTAGATAAAAATATCGTGAAAATTGACGTTAGCTTATCAAAATAAACATCTGGTTTCTAATTAAACTGTTTATTTAAATATTACCAAGTTTCACATACTCGCCAAATACAATTAATTCTGTCTCAAATAATTTGAGGTCATAACCTCGCCCATAAACCAACGGGAAAAGCACCAACTGTGACCGGTTTCGACTTTCACAAGTCTCATCAGACAGGCTAGTGGGTACTGAACTTAAATGAAAATCAAGCTCTGTATCAATATTATGGTCTTCCGAAAAAGACCATTCATTCGCAAATAATATAATATAGACCAAAAAACACCATACTTTTATTAAAGGGTACTATCGAGTACAAACATAGAATTTGTGGGTGGATACTGCCTGCGGAGGAGAGCCGATACATATCAAAATCGTTTTACGAAACATTCTTCAGATTTTTAAAACTTCTAGCAGTACACTGCAGAGGGAGTACTAGTTAACTTCTTACCGTTTGACTTTGATTGACATGGAGCTTATGTTTTCAGTTAGGTTCGAGAAAGGCACATACTTGCCTATGTGATGAGACTTGTGAGAATCGAAACCGGTTACAATTGATGCTTTTCCCGAACCTAAATGAAAATAAATCTCCTGTATTAATATTATGGTCTTCCGAAAAAGAACATTCATTCGTAAATCATATAATATAGACCAAGAAACACCATACCGGTATCAAGGCGAAAAATTAAAGTTGTAAATTGCAGTTATGTGAAACAAATTACTGTCATATGCTTTACATCCAATTGCAGTAAAAATAAATCAATTAATTATCATAACATTACCAAAATGGATTATATACTAGAGACAATATCAGATAGGATAATGAAGAAAATAAGTATCTCTGAATCAAGAGATAGAAATAAATATGATACACGATAATAGCAGTCAGCAAAAAACGAGAAATAACGGTATTAGATACGATATAGAAAACAAACGACCTGCAGTCGTTTAACAGTAAGTTCATTAATCAAAATGATAAATAACGACAGTAGGCATGATATATGAAAGCAAAAGACCTACAGTCGTTTAACAGTAAGTTCATTAATCAAAAAGATAAATAACTATACGATACATGTAAGCAGACGACCTACAATCGTTTAACGGTAAATTCATTAAACCAAACGGCAAATAACGATAGTAGAGATAATAAAAGTCATAAAAAAAGGTAGATCCTACTTGTATCTAGTAGATTTGCAGACATGAAATCCACTGGCGTTTCCTGCGAAGCGACGTCTTCACCGTATGTATTATCTCGACAAAAGACCTCTACCTGGCTAAATGAAACCGGGAACTCTTTAGGTCGCCATAAAAAAGGCCGCTGACGGACGTTCAGCCGCAAGTGAGGACATTCTTTTATTATAGGAAGGGTAACCACACTAGTCGTTAAACATCTTTATTAGTATCAGACAATACGGCCGATAATTTCAGATACTACACCTGGCAGTATGTTTGCCAATTAATTTTACTACAAAATCAGGCGGTAATTAGACCTGGTGGTCAAAAATAAAAACGAAAATTTCAGATATTGTAAGCCGGTCGTCTTTTACCTCCTACACCCTTGAGCGTGTAGAAGAGAAGACCTGTCAATTACCCCCAAAAGAATATATACCACATCTGTCAAAAGGGCGCTCTAAACGGTCATCCCTCGAGTGACTCGGAACAGCATCCCTTGATACTGGTGGATTGTACTCGGAAGTAAGGTAGCGAGAGTATCGACAACACAAATCGACCAGTAAAAAGGAAAAATCACACCACCGGATTTTGTAACATTTACAACGTTACAAAGTATTTCTTTTCTTTTACGACTTCCGCTTCGTTCTTGGTCGAGTCAGCATCGCGTAGTGTATGTAGCGCCTCTTTGCTCGCCATTGGCACAAGCCATTGGGGGAACACGTGGCAATCGTACAGGAACCGTTGTTTCTCCCCAAGGAAGAATCGGATGTCCTAGCCAGAAAAAATCCCCATTCACGCCGGTACTCAGGCCGGGGGAGACCGGATGTTCCCGTGGGATCATCTTTGTCTGTGCCATATGAAGAATTCACCGCCATCTTTGATGTGCCGTTCAGTGTAATAATTTTTGTGCAAATTCGGGAACCACCAGGGACACAGGCCTGTCATACAGGAGGTTCCCACCGAATACAAGGCCCCTCAAACTGGGATAACGTGTAACACAAGCAGAAGGGTAGCTCTGCCTCTATCGAAAAAATATGAGCTGTTCAACATAGCAAATAATTTGTCCTATCTACCGAGTCTGTAATTTTTCTGCTGGCATATAGGGCAACATATAAATTCGTATCCTCGAAGATACATTTGATGTTTTCTTAGAGTGAATATATATGTTCTATCAAATATCCTAGATTAAAAAAAAAAATGTCAAGTCAATGTCCTAAATTATACTACGTTATTTACAGTGCATACAAGCCTCAAGGCTTTAATCAATGCGGCTTTCCAAACTCTTGCGATGATACACAAGCCCTCAATGTAAATTTACTGAGAGTTCAACACTGGTCATGATATTACCCAAATTATTTTCCGCAGTAAAGGTATTAGTAATTGGCTTCCATTCAGTCCTTTCTATAATAAAATTAATCATAACTACATATATGTGATTATGAAATATATAATATCTTGATTATATTTAGTTTTGCAAATTTGTTTGAAGGCAGAATTTCATTATTTATAGACATTCGCTCTACTCAGGTCTTAACCAGTACAACTATTAGATTTCACAAAGTTTAAAAATTAATCATTAAGGAATTTACGATACATTAGTTTTTTATATTTAGATAAATGGTAATTTATCTAAAAGTAGCAGAAGCAAGGCCTGAAATAGGGCCTGGGTTTCTAAGCCTAAAGTTATGATCATTTCCACAAAACATTCCATAACATTTTTAAAAATTTGCGCTAATAGTAAAAAAAAATAATTTATTTGGTACTATTGGTACTTTTGCTTAATATTAGTTTAAATTCATTTCCTCTATAAAAACCGTCTTTAATATAGTTAATATGAATGCATTATAACTTTATGTAATTTTTTGTGCTACTTAGGAAAACTACTCAAGTACAACTGATTTTTTATTACGCATGCATCATAATCAACGATTAACGCACGCTGCAGCGTGCTTAAAATGATGTTTATGATGCGCCTACTTTTTTAAATGTTGCTATAGAAACATTTGATCATGTCAAATGTGACAGATTAATATATTCGTCAATATATCCCTTAAGTTTGATAATTAAAACATTTTTGAGATGATTGCATGATGCATTCGTAATAAAAAATAGCGTATGATATGCAAATGACCGGTGTAATGCAATTTAACTAAACCAGAACATAGCCCATAAATTGATTTATATTATTATTTTTTTTTATTTTTTAGTGGCAGGGAGATCCTATAGTACTCGATGAGCGGAGTGTGTGCGAAGATGTTGACACGGTTCTTGAATATCTGTAGGTTGTAATTTGTAGGAAACAGATGTCCTGGCATCGAGTTCCACAGTGATGCAGTGCGCGAGACAAAGGAGTCCTTGTAAAGCGATGTGTTAGGTGTTTTCAGTTGTACGACGAACGGGTGCGCTCTTGCCGTCTGTCGTGGCTGCCTGACAGGCGTTGCTGGGGGCGAGATGAGGCGGACCAAATCTTGGAAACAACTGCGGTGAAAATATCTCTAAAATAGGGAGATCTCGGCCACATGTCAGCGGTGCTTCAGACTATCCAGAGCCCGGGTTAACTCCGGGTCGCCAACGAGATGCACAGCTCTCTTCTGAATGGAATCCTGCAGCTTTAGGGTGTGCTTAGATGCGGCACCTGATTAGTGTGAGCAATATTCTAAGCACGGTCTTATTTGCGCTTTGTAGAACAAGAGAAGCAGCTGCGGTGTATAGAGTTTTTGATGTGAAATAGCGCACCAAGCTTCTGCGAGGCTGATTTTGCGATGTTAGCTACGTGGTCATGCCACCGAGACACCCAGTAATTCGATTAACGAGGGTAAAGTAATGGTCGATCCTGTCATAATGTCGTATTGGCTTTCAGGGTAAACCTGGCTGCTTGAGCTATTATTGAACTAGACCAAGTTTCTGTAGCCCCAAGTTCAAACCTCCTCCAAGTCTTGAGTAATTGTTGTAATCCGCTCCTGTCTGCGGTGATCAATCTCAGTCGCTGGTAAATGTTTTTCTTATCTAAATTGGGAGACAAGGGTACTGTCATCTGCAAAACTGTAAACATGATTATTGGTTTCGGTTAGCAGGTCATTAATATAGATGAGGAATAGAGTTGGTGAAGGTCACGCTTACTGCAACGTGCAGAGGTCGGTTCTTAATGAAACTGGCAAGTCAGCTGCAAAGAGAGGCTGGCAGTCTGAAGTACGGCAGTTTGTTGAGCTATCCTTCATGCCAAACTCTGTCGAAGGCTTTCCAAATATTCAAGCAATCACTCGAGATTATCCGTAGTTCTCAATTACCGTACTCCATATATGAATGGCATACGTCAATATATCTACTGTCGATCTCTCTTTGCGAAAGCCGTATCTCTATTCTGTTGGTCTCGTGGTACTTTATAACTACACTTTCCATGTCTTTGAAGATTATTGGAAGCAAGTCAATTGGGCGATAGTTTGAGGGTGTGGTTTTCTTGCTTTTTTGGAACAGGCTGCACTCGAGCGACTTTTCAAGAAGATAAATCCCTTTTCGGTAAGACAGAGAAAATAATCTGGAAAAATTGGTGCTATTTCGTTGGCGCAGTTCTTTAACACGATGGCAGGTATTCCGCCTGGTCCTGATGCCGCGATTGCTTATCTAGTTCTTTGAGAATTTTACGAATATCACGGTGATGAAACTTAACTTCTCCCATGGTAGTGTTGATGTTGAATATGGTTAAGAGAGCCTTGCCTTGGGGGACGTTTAAGGTAGAGTGCGATGAAAACATTTTGGCGAGCACGTTTGCTTTTTCTTTAGCCGTAGTCGCCGTGATGACACGTTTAAAGGTGGGAGAGACGTATTTGTAAAGTTATTACTTACTGTCTTTGCTACCGACCAGAAATTCCTGGAGCCACTGGAGTATTTTAAAAGTTTATTCCTGATCCTTTGATTGTGTTTTTCCGTAGTTTCGTCAATCACACGTTTGCATTCGTTTCTCGGTTCGGCAAAATAATTGCGATTTTCAGCGGTCTGATTTTGCTGGCGTGTAACCGATATACACCTATCCGAACATTGCATGCATGTCTTGAATGAATGCCAGTGGCTACTAGAATCCATTTTTTAACAATGGTCTTTATCTTTAAAATAATAAATAACATTCTGCCATGGTATCTTGGTGAACATATTACATACAGTAGAGACATACATAATTATCCAACTAGAAATAGCTTTAATCTATACATAAAACGCACAAACTCAGGTAAAGCAATGAACTCTTTGTTTTTTAGAGGCCTTCGGGGTTATAATGATATTCCTGTGTGGGTAAGGGGTTGTGTAACTGTTAAACATTTCAAAAGGGAACTTATAGGGTATTTAAAATCCTAATTTTTGTCTTGATTTTTGTATTGTTATTATTACTGTTTTTGTTTATTTTTTTTTAATATATTTTAGTAAATAAATTATGTATTATGTAGACTAAATAGTTATAGGATTTGAATTGTATGACAAATAATTGTTATTGTGTGGATATACTTATTTAAGCACACTTTGTATTAGGCTTGCCTATTGAGTGGATAAATAAATAAATACTACTACTACTGTACTTGAAGGCCTTGCTGTTTCCTACCTACAGCTCATTCGCATCTTCTGTCGAACTAGGGCTTTCAGTTTGACACTAGCTTGATGGAATTTGGGATGAATGCTTCCATTCTTGGGGCGATTACTTGAGTAATCTCTTCGCAGCAGACTGACCGGTCGTCAGTGGCAAAGCGGATATCGAGCCGAGGAAAATCTAGGCAGAATTCTCTTAGATCGTCTCAATATAAATCTTTATATTTACGGAAAAAAATTGACGAAATTGGTTAGGTAGTCGTCAATCGACTAAATATGTAAAAACTACTCACGCTTTCTCAACAAACTTAATACGAAAAACATCCAATGCCATATATCTAGTGCAAGTCGATTTTCACGACATGCAGGCAAAATCCTTATAAAACATAAAGGATATTGAGTGATATCTCAGAGCAAAAGTGTAAATAGGCATTATGCTGACAAATATCTCCGGAAAATGCGAATTGAGGGATTCAGGGTAAATAATATATGTGCTTTTTGATGTCGTATCCCTGCTCATGTGTATATATACATTTGTCAGGAACTGGCGACTTCATAGTCCATTGCGAATCTGCAGCAACAAATCTTATTTTACGAGCGAATAGTCAGAGAATGCTTGATACCTCAATGGCTTCGAAATAAAAGTTTAATGTGTTTGAGATGGTACTAGGTCGAGTGAGAAAAACTGCAGGGTAAGCAGGCTACTAAGAGTTTAATGCTCGACTATGATATATGTAGAAGTTGGAGAGAGTTTTCAATAATTCGAAATGCTAAATTAAGAATTAGGCATTTGAATTAATTGCGGATAGTTTTAGTAAACGTATATATATATTAATATCGAATAAACATCACAGATAATGCTCTGGCATGTTGATTACTTTAGCAAAAAAAAAATACACCAGATAAAAGATAAATAAGATGAAATGAGAAATGAGACGGGGAAAAATATGGTTGAATGTGAGAGCTCAGGAGAGCATTAAACATGAAATTTTATTTAATGGGAGAACAATAGAGCGGGCGATCTTGAAGACAGAGCTTTAATGGGTTGTTTAAAGAAAATATATTATCGAGAAAAATTCTATAAAATAATGTGCATTTTCATAAAAAAAATCTTCAGAACAGTCTTTAATCTATTTTCAGAAATATTACGAACAGAGTAAAAGAAGTTAATCACGGAGTATTCAATTTTTTTTTAGCGAAATGTATATTTACATGGAAGTATTGGCTGCAGGCTCAGGTTTCCTTCAGGACAAGGGCTTTTATCTCTCCTCTCCCTATTCGCATTTTAAACATAAGTAATCTAGTCGATTTTTTCAATGTTTTGTGGTGTGAATATCCATTTTAATACAAATCACCTTTTAAAATATCATGTTATTGCTTTTGTCTCTTTCATAACCTGTGTGATCTTAAGCTTAATGTGATATTGCGAACGACTAAAATGTACATAATTATCATACTGTTTTAATTTGAACTTGAACTTTGAAACGCCACTGACGCGGGTACACCCTTTTGCACCCAAAAGACAGCAACTTTGTTGGACGTGATCGTAACAATAATGATAATAAATATAATTACTGTCGGCTCAGACCCTGTTTAATTGACGTTGTGTAGTAGTAGGTTCCTAAAGTAGAAGTCTTGTCTTCCTCGGTACCAGATAATACTGGTAATAAAACAATGATAGACCATTTAATACATTTATTTTCTTTAATAGAAAGGAAAATGTCGATATTTGAGACTTACAAAATTTCCATTAACCATTATCATATAAACCAATGTATAATTAGTTAATTAGTTAATTACATTTTATTTTGCATTACATCATTTCATTTGACCCTCAAACCTAAAACAAGTGGTGACAATTTTGCAAGGGAGTTAGGTATCAAAATCCAAAAGGCATGCCCTTACACTGTGCTCAATGCTCGGTAATTTCGCAACATTTACTCTAGAAGTCCTCGTACATACCACCTGGTATACCTACACACCTTAAGGAATTGATACCTAAGTTAGTAACAAGTAGGGAGCATAATCGGTAAGATCTTGACCAGGACGTATGGGATCCCCCACGGAATTACGTCATCAGGTTCTTTTGGGGGGTGACCCGAAGGTTTCTTTTGGGGGGCGGGACGAAGGCATCAGTCGACGCAGTAGGTCCCTGTTTTATATTTGTTTATTTGTGCCATTTTGGGGAATACCTATTTAAAGTTCTTACTAACAATAGCCCATCTTGTTATTGATTTATAATAAGGAAGTTTAGTTGGATTAATAGATTTATTTTGTACACCACCTGTTGCAGGAATAAGTCCCAAACAAAAGAACGCATTTTACCGAACTCCAATCTACTGTACTATGAGTTAGCTGTACCCTTTCCCTTTACTTTCAGTATAAAAAACATTATTAAAACAAAGTCTTGTAGTTTATCCATTTAAAATACTGAAAATATAAACCCATTATTTACCTATGGACGAAGAAGCAGGTTCTTCTCCCCTGGAACTAGTGCCTGCGGCACTACGTTTGTTGGCCCTTCGTTTCATCGTTAAGACAGATACTAATTATTAACGATAATTGCTAGGAAATAGGTTACGGGAATAAGGTTAAGATTGTAAAGACACCACTCAGCTGAACGCGAAGGTATATAGGGAAAACCACTCAGCCCAAAAGCGAAGGTATATAGGGAAAACCACTCAGCCGAAAGCGAATGTATAGGGTTAGAGAGAAGGTTTCTTCTGCCTATCCGTGCTTTTTGTCGCGTTTTTATATGGAAATGATCCCATTTAACTCTGTAAGTGTGACAAGAAAATATCAAACATTCCAATCCCACACATTTAACCACTGCATTAGACAAAGACGTACCTATCGGTCTCGCGTCGGGTGTTAGTCCGGATTCCCGGCGCGCGTCCCTATTCTACCTGCCTCTCGACCCTTATTTGGTACGATTGCATGAAATGAGCGTTTTTTAAAGCTTATTATAATACTGAGTGTATTCCAATTTTGTGGGTGAATTTCATTATTTTAGAACTTTTCTTTGTTAATTCGCATACCTAGGGTCGGTCTGTTTCAACTTCAAAAATGTTATGTAAACACGCAAGACAAGATAATAAATAATGCAAGCGATAGTGAGCCTTAACTTGCAACAGTCAAGAAATTTTATGATGTAAACTCTCGAGCAAACCGTCAGTCTGGCAGATTTTGTTTCACGCCAAATCCGTTCATTAAGTGATAATTGCCCATAAGGGTATTTTAAACCTAAACGATTCTAACGACTTTTGGGTTAAAATTGGACGTGGCACCCCCGGCGGCGTCTGCGGGGGCTCCAATCTCTTTTCCGCCCCCGGGCGCTTAACCCCTCCCACAGACAAAATTTCTGGGCACGCCACTGGAAGATTCAACATAATTTAAAACATTGACATGAAATTTTTTGAAATATGATAAGACAGAAGCAGTAATAAGTTATAAAATATTTAAAACCAAAACTAAGAGGAATTGAAGTAAATATTATCAAGTACATTGTTATAGAGATAAGGTATGAATGATATGCTGGCCTGTTCAACACAGATCAATAAAATCATCACTAGATTTGACAATAAGTATACATACTTAGCTTTAAAATAAAATATGCAACAAGATGAATCAGTTTGGCTTGGGCGGTATTCGATCATGCGATCCTTCTGTTTTAGGTATGGCTTTGTATTAAACCATTTACGAATGTCAATATTAATCTGAAGGCGGTGAGAAAAAAATACTATTAAATGGTATCCTGCTAGAAACGTACCCTAGATGGGCTCGATGTTGGTTGTTTCCTTTTGCTGCATGCCGAAGGAGTCATGTAGTTCAGTTAGGATCGATCTATACCGGTGATATAAATAACATGTATATTTGCCAAAGAATTAATGCATTTATACTTTACCCTGTATCTATAATGCGCATGTCTTTACTATTGAGGAATACTTTGAATTGTTTTTAGGCTTGCTCATTATTTATAATATAGTTTTCAAGAGTTGTGTCGTGTTTTATTTATGGCTAGCTTTGGCTATTTAAGTAATTAGTTTAGGGCCTCAACGGCAGAATAATTTATTTTGGTTTTATTCAAATATTTAATTAACTTTAACTCTTCAACAGATTTAACTTTGAGATTGCTTTACCTAGTACTTTGAGACATATTTATCTTAGCTTCGACTTTGGGGTAACTTTTTTCCGATCTAAATTGGGAGACAAGGGTAATGTCTTATTAGTTTCGGTCAGCAGATCATTAATATAGATGAGGAACAGAGTTGGTGAAAATATCGCGCCCTGAGGCATGCCCGCATTAATGATGAATGTGTCTTAGATGTGTTCATTAACTGCAACGTGCAGAGATTGGTTCTTAAGGAAACTGGCAAGCCAGCTGCAGAGAGAGGCTGGCAGTCCGAAGGACTGCAGTTTGTTGAGCAATCCGTCATGCCAAACTTTGTCGAATGCTTTATATATATCCAACGTAATCGCTCGAGATTATTCTTAGTTTGGGTTAGTCCTATTCCATATGTGAATGACATAGGCCAATACATCTCCTGTCGATATCTCTTTGCGAAAGCTGTATTGGTTATCACTAATGAATCTGTTGGTCTCAAGGTACTTGAGTAGCTGCTTATTGACTACACGTTCGATAACTTTGGATATTATTGGGAGCAAGGTAATTGGGCGATAGTTTGAGGACGTCGTTTTTTTGCATTTTTTTGGAACAGGTTGCACTCCAGGGACTATCCAAGAAGATGGGTAAATCCCTTTTTGGTAAGAGAAAACATTCTGGAAAAATTATTAGGTGTTAGTTCGTTGGCGTAGTTCTTTAACACGCTGGCAGATATTTCGGCTCCTGACGCCTTTGGCGTATTTAGTTCTTTGAGGATTTTACGAATATTACGGTGATGAAACTTAACTTCTGCCATGGTAGTGTTGATGTTCGATATGGTGATGAGAGCCTTGCTTTGGGGGGCGTTTAAGGTGGAGTATCATGAAAACATTTGGGCGAGCATGTCTGCTTTTTTCTTGGCTGTAGTCGCTGTGTGTGTCAAAGGTGGCAGAGACGTGTTTGAAAAGTTATTACTTACTGCCTTTGCTACCGACCAGAAGTTCTTGAAGCCATTGCAAAAGTTAACTTTAGCTGCCACATTAAGTTTCGGGTCATAGGTTTAAAATATCCATATGGGCAATTATCACTTAATGAATGGATTTGACGTGAGACAAAATCTGCCAGACTGACGGTTTGTTCGAGAGTTTACATCATAAAATTTCTTGACCGTTGCAAGTTAAGGCTCACTATCGCTTGCATTATTATTTATTATCTTGTACTGCATGTTTACATAACAGTTTTTGAAATTCAAGTTCAAAGTTAAAAGAGTATGATAATTATTTAGTACTATTTGGAAGCCATTGAGGTATCAAGCATTCTGTGACTATTCGCTAGTAAAATTAGATTTGTTGCTGCAGATTAGCAGTGGACTATGAAGTCGCCAGTTCCTGGCAAATGTGTATATATACATGAGCAGGGATACGATATCAGTAGGGATATTTTAGTAATAGGTTTACTTAACACTAGTAACCAGATATACAAAAAAAAAAACGAGCCTTAAATCAACAGAAAACCCAAATTATCAAATAATATCTAAAAAGTCTTTTTGCTATATTTAGTCATTGTGTAGTGTAAATAATATTTTATGAGCTTCAACTTCGAAAATGAGCGCTCGCAGGTGGCATTTGAAACATAAATTGTAATAAATAATTTCAATCTTTAAAATAGTGTCGGTAGTATCTCGCAAAAAACGTATTTAGCAATAAATTTTTGATTAGTCTAAACATGGCCACTGGTTGTAAACTTCTTGGCTAATTTTCGTCGCTCTTAAATGCCGTCTTAACCTCAAAATCTCTTTAAAGATATTTTCTTCTGAATCTTTGAAGTCTTCATATATTTCCACAAGTGCTGGCGCGAGACTACAAAGCGCATCTTCTGATTTGTTCGTCAAACTATCAGGCTGGAGTATTGTGTCCATTGCTTCAAATCTCCTATCAATTTCAGCATAAAAGCGATCCAAGCAATCCAGTATACTATGTTTAAATTCTTGTTCAATTTTTAAACCCGCATCTTGCACTTCTTCCCCTGGCATATTTTTTTCCTTCTTATTCTTTTTGAAACAGAAATATCCATATTTGCGCAAGTTTCTTTGGCATATATAATTGACTTTTCAACATGTTAATTTCTATCATCATGTAAAAAAGCTCTAATTGATTTAATCTTTATAACACAGTTATCGAATGTCATACCTGCAGTTTGCAAGTACTTCTGTATTTGATTGACTTCTTCTAAAATTATACTCCCATATGATAAGAAACACAAAAAAGAAAAGCCGCAAATTGCTGGTATTAAGAATGGCGCATAACACCGCCGGATAGTTAGTCTTTACTGCCTCTACCGCATCATGATGGGCACTCCAATGAGTCTCAGTAAGTCTTTTAATGGAAACTCTTACTTTCTTCATCATTACATCCCACCTATGGGTTGAAGTCGAAAACAAATTTTATACACTTTTTAGGGTTCCAAAAAAAGTCACACAAGACGCTACTGTAGCGAAAGAATGTACTCCGCAGAGATTCAAAGAATGATTTGAACATGGCACAAATAAAGCCTATGAATTTAATTGTTTAATCCTTTTTTGAACCCCTGGGTGGATTCCAGCCATAGTAGAGACATTATAATACGGAGGAACTGATATCTCAACATTATATTTTTCACATATTTGTACTGCCGGGCTAAACATATGCTTAAATTCATTCTCAGTATTTCCGATACGTTTGCCAAGAGCAACAGCGCTACACAAGTCAGTATTATTTATTGTTTGTAAACTTTTGCATAGTGGCAAACTAACGGAAATGATTTTAGCAAGCATTTAGTGCTATCTGAATTTCAAGAATAAGCATATATTTTTTCTTTTGCTTTCCAGTTTTTCTTTTGCTCTCCAGTTTTTCTTTTGCTTTCCAGTTTTTCCTTCACTTTTTTGATTGCACCCCCCCCCCCCCCCTCCGATTGGCGCGTTACTGGAATCCATTCCATAATTATTCTGTCTTCTCAATATCTCTTTGTAAGCAAATGACACTCGATAAGTTTAGAGAACAAATTAGCTCATTAGGTTTTATTGGCTTCTTTTGCTGTAAGACGTGTCTGCTCTTGCCTATTGTTTGGCGAGCAAGTAATTTTGCGGCACACAAAAGCTGGAGTCTTTACGGGCGAACAGTCTGGATTAATTGCCGACACGCCTTCTTCTATGAGCAGAAGTACTTCGTTTCGTAAGGAATTACCAAATATATTTGCAGCATATAAGTTCAAATTTGTAAGGAAAAGTGCGGAGGGATGGGAGTAAACCTTAGATTGGTAAGAGCATGCCCCTCGGCGCTCTAATTATTTTATTAAAGAGTCTACTCTTTCTGTTATTTAACATTCCCTTTTATCAACAGATTCGAACATTTTTGCGGAGAGGCACATGTAAAAGTATTAATCCCGATGGCAGTGATATTTTCGTTCGTATGTATATGTGAATACCAGGTTTTTTCTACGATGGATATCTGCCTGCAGTAATAAAACAGGCAAGTGCAAAAGCAGGTAGTGCGATATGTCAACCCCCATTAAAGCAAATATAGTGTGCAACACAAACGCATTAAACTTTTGTCCCGAATTATCAAGGGCTCAATTATAGTGTGACAGGCCGCTCCTAAAATGCAGCTAGTCGCATTAGCTTCGTATAACTCAACAGCGCAAACGTTTTTTTCTCTAGGTTTAATTTACATTTTTGATGTCCAGAAAATATCGTTTTTTTCCTAAAAGTTTTATTGGTATAGATTCCTTAGGCTCAGTAAGTTGGCAATGATATGAAAGCAGTCCTATATCAAAAAACCAGTACGTTATATATAATATCACCAACATTGCATTTAATTAGATTAGCTTCATGAGCTTGATAGTTCTGGTTCAAAATTCAATTTACATTTTCGAAGAAATTATAAATTTCCTAATGATAAATAGCTACTTATATTTTCATGACTAGGCCATCCGGAAAAATGCTGTCAATTAGTAAACAATCCAGAAAATAATATGAATATTCTTCTTCTTCTTCTTCTTCTGTTGCCCTATCCGTTTCGGACGTTGGCTATTAACAAGGCTATTCTAATTTTATGCACGGCATTCCTAAACAGATCCACAGGCGATAATCCAAACTACTGGCAAAAGTTGTGCATCCATGAATGTCGTCTTCTTCCTGGTCCCCTCTTTACCATTTACCTTGCCCTGCACAATCAGCTGCAGAAGGCGGTATTTATCGGGCCTTATGATGTGGCCAAAGTACTCGAGTTTCCGCTTCTTCACTGTAAAGATGACTTCCTTCTCTTTTCACAGTCTCTGTAGAACTTCCGCAGATAAAACATAACACCTTACTAGCCTTAATTTTAGTTGTAGAGAAATCTTTGCTAGTGGTTAGTTTCTTCATGTTATTAAACGTAGCTCGAGCCATTTCTATTCGTGATCGCATTTCCAATGCCTGGTCCCATTTCGCGTTAACCGTGGTGCCAAAATATGTGTATGTTCCCACCTGATATATGTCCTGACCATTTATCATGAGATTCATTGGAGGATGTTGACTTTTGCTAATAATAATCCATTTCGTTTTTGATGTATTCAGAGAGAGTCCACATTCTTCACTTGCCTAGTATATGTTTTGCATCATTCTATGTAGTTCTTCACTGTCATTTGCTATTATTACTGTGTCGTCCGCATACCTGATGTTGTTAACCGTTTCTCCATTTATTTTGACGCCGTCTGATGTTTCATCTAGAGCTTTTCTGAAGATTTCTTCAGAGTATATGTTAAACAACAGCGGTGATAGAATGCAACCCTGTCTCACTCCTCTTCCGACAGCAATTCCGCTGCTGAGCGAGTGACCAAATTTAATTTTTGCGGTTTTGCTCCAATACATATTAGCGATTATACGGATGTCTTTGCCATCAATACCGGTTTTTCGGAAAACGTCGATAAGTTTTTCATTTTTGACCTTGTCAAATGCCTTGGTAGAATCGATAAAGCACAGGTGTTCCTGACAAAAGCGTATCAGACGGTCTCCTCTCTCATTTCTGATTTCTAGTCCAAAATCGCCAGCGACATCTGCTGTTGGTCCTCTTCCACCTTTTGCATTTAAGTCGCCAATTATCAGTGTAACCTCTTTCCTCTTTGTTAGTTTAATCAGTGTTTCCAGTTGTTCGTAAAAGTCATCGATAATTAGGTCATCTTTATCAGCTGTTGGAGCGTATACTTATGTTTAAGTCCAGTGGATATGCCTTCAGCTGTAGCAGCAGCATTCTGTCGGAGAAGGGGCTAAAGGATTTAACTGTTGGTCTGATGTTTGGGGTGGCAATTATGCCGACTCCATATCTATGTTATGTGGTGTCATTTCCAGAGTAGTAAAGTGTAAGATCATTCACTATACATTGTCCGGTTCCAGGCCAGTGGGCTTCACTGACACCTAGTAACACGACTACCAGTCTTTTCATTTCCGCTACAATATTGTGTAATTTATCGCCTTCATACATACTTCGTACAATCGATGTACTAATTTTAAACCTCCAGGGGATTCTTCACACTTTCTGCCCATTTAAGGGCTGCCGGGGATTGAGGGCCGTTTCTATATTGTCTTTTGCCATGTTAATTGTACACGGGAGTTGTAATGAGGTGGTTTCCCCTTGCCTTCCTCATCGCAGTGTTGTAGCCGATTGATTCGTTCTGACTTCGCCTTCAAGTTTCTGAGTGTGACCCATGCTGAAATCATCTTCTTTTTGCCTTATATCAGTTCCGACGCTGCCGCTTCCCTACGTCGATGCTAGTTTTGGTCCGCCCTGGGTATTTAATTTCCCCAGTACCACCTATATCTAGGAGGCTTTCCCCTATCCGCTGCCTGGGGAAAAAAATTAGTTTTGTAAGGATGTCTATTACAGCACTAGTGCTGTTTGAATACAATTTCTAGAGTTGTATTATATTTATTACAGCAATACACATAATTACATTTTTTATCCTGTTGTTCGATAATTTTGAAATATTTTTGATTCTATGGAAATTTTCCCAAAAAAAAAATTTACCAAAATGAAAATTACCCTAAAAGAAAGTTTCCCGAAAAAAGTTACATCGATATGAGATAGAATCACTCCGAATTCCTTCGAATTTATTTGCTTAAATATAAATAATTATATTCGTTAAGTTGTGAGCTATTTCCCGTAGAAATGTATAAGCACTCGTTAATTCAATGCCTTAACCATATCTAGAAAGTAGTGCTGATTTTTTCACTTCCGAAGCGAGAATTGATACTTCCGGTTAGACCGGAAAGTGCTACCACTAACTAAGTCATAATACTTAATATAATTATATATATTAAGTATTTTTTAATAGAAACTAGATAGTTATACCGGATATTCAACAATTTTTCAGCACTTACATTGTGCCATGGCAGAATTAAGTTTCATCAACGTGATATTCGTAAAATCTTCAAAGAAATAGCTACGCAAAAGGCCTCAAGACCGTACGGAATACCTGCTACCGTATTAAAGAACTGCGCCCACTTTTTCCAGGCACTTTCCTTTGTCTTCCCGAAAAGGGATTTGCCTATCTTCTTGGAAAGTCGCTCGAGTGCAACCTGTTCCAGAAAAGACAAGAAAATTACGCCTTCAAACTATCGCCCAATTGCCTTGCTTCCAATAATCTCCAAAACCCATGAAACGTGTAGTCAGTCAGCAACTACGCAAGTACCTTGAGACCAACAGAGTAATTAGCGGTAGCCCATGCCGCTTTCGCAAAGGAGGATCGACAGCTTATGACACTCATATATGGAGTAGGGCAAATGAGAACTACGAAGAATCTCAAGCGATTGGGTTAATTATTTCGAAGGCATTCGGCAGAGTATAACATGATGGATTTCTCAACAAACTGCCGTGCCTCTCTCTGCAGCTGGCTTGCCATCTTTCTTAGGAACAGATCTCTGCACGTTGCAGTTGATGGACACATCTCAGACACATTCACCATTAACGCGGGCATGCCTCAGGTCGCAATACTTTCACCAACTCTGTTCCTCATCTATGTTAATGACCTGCTGACCGAAACCAATAATCTAGTTTTGCAGATGACAGTACCCTTATCTCTTTTTACCAGCGACTGAAACATATCACCGCAGACAGGAGCAGGTTACAGCAATTAATCAAGATCTGGAGAGTTTGTACAGTTCAATGTAGCAAAAACCCAAGCGCTCACGTTTACCAAGAAAGCCAATACGGCGGGCCCTGACATCAATATGGCAGGATTGACCATTCCTTCATCCTCATCAATCGGACTACTTTGTGTCTCGGTCAACAGCAATATGTCTTAGCATAACCACGGTGCTAACATCGCAAAATCAGCTTCGCAGTTGATCGGTGCGCTATCTCGCAACAAAAAACTTTGTACACCGCAGCAGCTGCTCTTACTCTACAAAGCGCAAATGAGACCGTGCTTCGAATATTGCGCATACATCTGGGGTGCCGCACCGAAGTACACCTCAAAGCTTCTGGATTCCATTCAGAAGAGAGCTGTGCGTCTCGTCGGCGATCCGGAGCTGATCCGGGTTCTGAATAGTCTGGAACACCGCAGACGGTGGCCGAGATATCCCTGTTTTACAGATATTTTCAGCAGATGCTTCCAGGATTTAGCTCGCCTCATCCCGCCCCCAGCAACGCCTGTCACACAGTCACAAGATAGGCGGCATAGCGCACTTGTTCGTTGTACAACTGGAAACACCTTGAACATTGCTTTACAAGGTCTTCTTTATCTGGCGTACTGAATCGCTGTGTAACTCACTCCCAGGCCATCTTTTTTGCCCCAAATTACAACCTACCTATTCAAGAACCGTGTCAATCAGCATCTTCGCACACACACCGCTTGCGGGTGGCGAAAAACATTTAACAAACATTATCCCCTATTATGCCCATAATTTCATTTGTGTATATATTTTGTATCTCTGACTACAATTAAGTTTAACCATGATTTTAAAAATGTTCATGGCTAAGTGTTTAGGTTATTAGGCTACTGCATATAATTGCAATATTTGACCCCCCTTAATTTAATGTTAAAAAATAATAAAATATTTTAAATTAGTATTATTCATCGTCTGCCGTTCTTTTTACTACTATGGGATCACGTTTTGAAACACTTCCCTTCTGTACGTACTGAATCTTCCATATTTTTAGACCTATCAATTTTACCAGATTTTTCAGCTAATCTATTTCTTTTTTTCTTGGGCTTACAGTCTCCTTTGCCCTTGACTATCAACTGAAGGGTCATTTGAATTTCTAATTAGGTGTTCAAAATAAGTCGTTTTCCTTCTTTAAAATGAGTAAGATTTCTCTGTCTCTTATCATTCTTGTCAAGATGCTCTCATTTGCTACCCCATGACAGCTTTAGCATTCGAATTACTATTTGGCCACATCTTCGGCGTTCATATTTCCACACTATAAGGTGGAACCTACCATATAAATCATCTAGTCTGGAATGTTATCGAGCTGAAATTTATGTCTCGGTTGGTAAAAATGTTTTTAAATCTAAAGAAGTCAATACTGCACCTGATTGTCTTGTCATTTTTCCAATCCGGACCAATTTCCTTTATAAGTATGTACTTGTAACGTGTTATCCATTTGACCAGGAGCTCTATATTTGAGAAAGGAAATTTACGTTTACTAATTTATAAAAAAGTCTTTTCATGCTATTGTTAACTTTCAGCCCATAACGCCTACTAACATGATTCAGCTAGCCAACCATTGGTCGCAAATATTCGATGGTATCTGTCATATCTATTATTATTATTATGATTTAGCCTTACGGCATTCGCACTCCCTCTAAAGAGAACATTCACTTATCCCAGATATCACGAATATCAAAAGGATTAAGCTCTGAGGGAACCCTTCCTTGATGTTTATTAACAGGTGTTTTGGAACGAGTCCTGTTAATGACACAATGATTGGCACCGTTCATACTCTCTCCATTCCCCATTGTTGCCGGATTTTCTCTTGTAAATCTATTATTATTATTATGATTTAGCCTTACGGCATTCACACTCCCTCTAAGGGGGACATTCACTTATCCCAGATATCACGGATATCAAAAGGTTTAAGCTCTGAGGGAACTCTTTCCATGTTATCGGGTTCTTGGTGGCATCTACGGATTTCCTGCAAATTTTCGGACGGTACGGGCTGTTGCGAGAAGGACTGCTCTCTGCATCAATTTGAAGAGATGTTCGCTCAATCCGAGTTCCTTGATGTTTATTAACGGGTTCTTTGGAATGAGTCCTGTGATGACACCATGATTGGCACCGTTCTTACTTTCTTCATTCCCCATTGTTGCCGAATTTTCTCTGGTAAATCTATTATTATTATTATTATTATTATTATTATTATTATCATTATTATTATTATTACATAACATACAAGTCTTGCACATTAATTCCGATGTCTTTGTGTTCAAGCGTCTGGTTAAAAATTACTGCTTAGTATATGGTGAATATGGGCGGTAGAATGTCTGACTCCTTCCTCTACATATTTCTACATCTTCTATTATTGTTTTGTATGCTGTTTAATGCTAATAATTTAAGTTCTGAGAACAAAAAATATCCCTGCTACTCAAGTATATTAATGTGTCGATTTGCCTTTTTGTGTTTGTCTCTCGCGAAAACTTTCTTATTATCGACAAAACGCAGAAAAACATCCTTCTGTAGAACTTGACAATTCTGGAAAGGCATCCAAATCTTCATTTTACTTTTGAACCGAAACTGTGTATCTCTGAGGTCGGCCTCACATTTTATTGCATATCTTCTTGTGTATGACTTTAAGGAGTATTTTCAGCGCTTGGTTGGTGTTCGTTGCATTTTCTTAGCATTTAGCGGACTAAAGATAGATTTTAGCCAGTCTAAGGCATAATTGTTTTCATTGTATATTTTGTTGAATATAATTTCTACCAGAAAGGTGTTATCGTCATCAATCAGCCTAACAGTCTCAGATGGTAATTCGTCAGGCCGGACTACTTTGTTGCTTCTCGTTTACTCTATTCCTTCACGAATCTCCTACTTTGCTATTAGTGGCAGTGATAATTATTCATTTTGAGGATTCCAGATCCGTTCTTTATTTCCCAGAGTCATTTTGTTTTGATTGCTTGGCGGAAGTTATTACTGTATGCTCCAGATTTTTCTTTATGTTTTTCATTTTTTTTTTCACCGTAACATCCCTATGACCCGATATTCCCGTTCTAGCGATAGTCTTTTACTTTGTCTGATAAAGGATCTAATTCCTGCGTTTATCTTGCGATACCCATTCAGGTTTGCATTTCGTCCGTTAGCTGGGGGATCATCTCCGTCATTGCTCTATGCTTTGAGGTAAGCTTTCGATATCCTAATGTATTTTAAGTTATGTATGGTTATTTGTACTTTGTTCCATAGAAATTTTATCTCAGATTCTGGGACTGTTTCTTGTGGCTTCTACAGATGTGTGATTTATATTGTGACGACCAGTAATCCGTGACGCTACGCCTGGGACGGCGTGTAGATTATGTAGCTCAGATTAGGGATCGATCTACGTCAAGTGAGAAGAAATAATAAATAGGGCACTTCGGTAAAACAATAACAATGCCTATGGGTCAAACACTTAATGAACTTACACTATACCCGATTAGTAAAACACGCATGTTCTTTCGGTTTAGGCCTGGTTTGAATTGTTTATAGGTTTTGGTTCCTGCATTATTATACAATTCTTTTAAAGCGGTGTTGCGTTTTAATTTATGGCTAGGTTCGCTTATTTCAGTAGGTAATTATTGAAGTGTTCTTAGTTTATCTTAATTTCAGTCAGCACTTTAAGGCACTGTAATTATTTAACTTGAAAAATCACTTGACTTAGAATGTTGATAGGTCTATGGTAGATTCCACTCTAGTACTTTAGATAGGTATCCCCCAGAAATACGCTTCTGTGAGTTGCACCTCTTGAGTTGGGTTTGAGGATTAGGCTATGGGTAGAACAACCAAAGCCACGCCCCTGTGGACTGCAGCAATGATTAGAGTGGGATAGATGAGAAACAAAAGCTTATCGGACTGATGGTTCGCTTGACTATTTATATAATAAAATCTGCTGATCCTTGCTACTTTAAGGTTCATAAATGCCCGCGATGTTCGCGCCCGTTGTTAATAATTTATCTTGAATGTAAACATTCAAGATAATATTTTCTAGTTCAAGTTCAAACTTAGGACAGGACGATAATTCTTTGTTCTTTGTTATCTTGTCAGGGTCTTCCCCTAGCAAGGGTATGGCTCTGCTACAAGGCAATACGCCAGCACACCTCTCTTTCGGCGCAAAATCAGGAGGCAGGGCAACCCTCCTGCATAATTTACACGATGTTCCAGTCTGAGGGAACTATTTGAAGGAACCTCCTGTATGCCGGGCCTGTGCCCCTGGTGATTCCTGACTCTTGCACAAAAATTATAATCTATGAACGGCATAGTTAAAAGATGGTTCCACGGGAACATCCGGTTCCCCCCGGCCTGGATACCGACGTGAATGGGTATCTTCTCTGGCTACAAAGAATATGAAATAAAATGCGATGGCACAGAGTATGCAGTCTAGGACGCCCAAACGATTCCTGAACGATAGCCTTGCGATACCCAATATGGCGCCGAAGAGCCGCTACACGACACATGTTGATTCAACCGAGAACGAAGCAGAAGTGAAGTGATAATAAATTAGTAGTTTTAATGCTTTTAGTAGTTCACAATATGATATTGCTGCCCTGTCTTTATGTATCTCTCATTAGAATTTTTGACAGCTAACTTTTGTTTTGAGTTCACTATAGGCCAATCAAATGCACCAACAACTCTATCAATGCATGTACAACCAACCTTGTGTTTATTTCACGTTACTTTCCTACATTTATCTGTTCTTTGATCGCACCATAAAATAGGTCTTACTTGTTTTTATCAACTTGAATTAAATTCACGTTAAGCTTGAATGATTAGCAAGATTGTCCTCTCTGAGTAGGGAATAAAATTAGAAATGTTCTTTTCATATTTTGCTTCTATTCACTTCTGTGATCGCTATTATCTAAAGTGTACAAGAGTTAATCTTCTGTGTTGTAGTCCCCTAATCTCGACCAGCAAGTGATTCCAAGGATAAATAATTTAAGCCTGTTCATTTCATGTATTATATTTCCTAACTTTCCACCTTCATACGTTCTTTAGGCCCTCCATGTTTCGCTAGCAATTACTTTCTTATTTTTCTTTTCGCCTCCGGAGATTCTTGAGATCCTCGTTTTTTCATAGACTGACGGCCAGCCAGTTTTCTATGTTTAATGAACCCAAAATAAAAAATATTTGATTCGTTCCAGATTTACTTGAATTTCTTCCGAATTCAAAATACGTTTCTAATGATTATACTCAGGAAAAACTAATTTTGACATTGCCAAATTTTCAGGTAAAATAGTGTAAATACTATGGTAATGTATATTTGAAAATTAAAATACAAAATAGCAAAAATTGTAACGTGAAAGCCATTTCCATCGCTGTAAAGCCGTATAGGTTTTCCATTGGTTCAAATTGCGACAAACTCGCTTTATATACGTCTATATTTCCAAAACCAATGAATTTAGGTATAGAATATGCTGTGTCTAATAAGCTGAGATATTCTTTTTTCAAACACAGATTGATCCTTTGTAGGGACTGGTATTGGTGCAGATGATAGACGTACAATAAATAAAGGTACCGCTTTCTACGACGAAATTACTATTTCTTGACTACTTATGTACTTTCCACATGCTTCTGGTACTCAGAGACACTTTTCTCGAGTAGATCAATACTGTTTAACCATTTGAGCAACGTAACTTGTTAGCAAGCGTAAATATTTTTATCTAACTAATTTTTTTTGGGTAGCGTAACGTGCTGTTGCGCGTGAAGACTTTTTTCAGACTTACTCTTTCCCAATTAGTTTTAGCTTTTTATACAATCTTTCAAGGCTTGTTTTCTCCGCGAATAATCTGAATTCAGCACCTGTCCAGCTATTAAAATGTTTCTACTAACGACACTTAAAATTCCTAAGTCGCTGAAAATTTTAATGTGGCAATTAGCGTTTTAACATATATCGTAAATTCCAACCTCGGTTTTAGTACCGCCGCGTATTCCAGATTAGGATAATTAAAATTGGTTATTCCAGTTAACATGATTTTTGCATTCCGATCCCAGGTCTTTGCTCGCCAAATATTCTTAATAGAAAGCCCCCTTGGCCACCCATGTATGCACAGTACCTAGGAAACTAACAACTTTAATTTATCTATTAGAAACAATATCGATACAAAATTATTTATTGATGACCTACTATGCTCTTTCTCAAGGTCTGATTGTGATTACGCAGTATTGGGTTGGGGTCATCAGTAGTCATCAGTCATTTTATCAGTATGGTGGAAAAATACTCAAAAATAGCAGCACGTGAACTTATGTTTCTAGCAAGTTATTAATGACTGGAAATAAAGGAAAATATGTGTAAAACATATATGTCTAGATCGCTGTATAACTAAAATAGATTTTAAGCAATGCAAAATTTAAAATTATGAAATTTTGTTGCTAGTTAAATTTGTTTCTAAGTTATGAAAGAAGCTAACCAAAAATAATATTAGGCAAAAGACACTGTTTAACTCGGGTCCATCTTTTATGTAAATTTTTTTGGCCCGTTCCATGAAGGTTAAAGGGCTTGAACGTCTTGAAACAACTTCTCGACATAAAATCAATGAAACAAAAGAAATAATAGACCAAACGTTTTTATTTTCCATTGGAGCAGTTAGATTCAATGTAAAACAGTTTTTCGGTGCCGTACGAGCCAAGCATTCGAGCCAAAGTATAAATTTATAGGAAAGAGAATGAAAATTGCTTCAAGATATCGCCGATTCCGATAATAATATTCATTTATTTCGTCTATTCACTTATTTGATGACACATCTGCATGCTTTATTTTATGAGTCCCTTTTTCTTCGAATAAAGTACGCTAGTGCTTTTTAATATAATGTATTAAGTAGCAATCTGAACTGAAATGTATAATGTAATTCTAAATCACAGTCGGAATTGTTAATTTTTCAACTAAATTTAAATATTTTCTTTGACATTTATTAATATAGTTCTTGTCCAGGGCTTCGCGTGCGCGCCCTATTATTTTTGAGTCATTGAACCTTTTGGCCAGCATATTTTACCCAATGTGATGTAAAAGTCTGTTATAATTCTAGAGGTGAAAGAGCCCGAAAATACCTGACACCTCTAGTATCTTGAAATGATTGAATATGCGGAACAAGAATGTCAGCGCGTCCCTAGTCTGGAAATGGCCAGTTATTTCATAAGCGTTAGTGATAAAAGTCAAATAAGCAAGTTATACGGTTTTATTACTTTTAATAATTGATCTGAAAAAAATGTTAAGAAAACAGGGTTGTCCGAGAAGCATATTTTTTTAAATTTGATGCTCCAGAATTTATATATTTTGAGCTAGAATTAAACATTTTAGCATAGGTTGTAATAATCCACCCTTTCACAGGAAACGTCATTAGTTCTTCCATTTAAGTAAATAAGACATTAATTTGCTACTCTTCCTCGAGAAACACAGAAGCTAAAAATAAAAGCAAAATCTGCAGGGACAATCACTGGGCAGATGAGAAATAGATTGTCGAGGAATAGGGAGGTAATCCAGGGCATGTATTCTTCTGGCTAAATCATAGGAACTATTTAATTTGTAAGCGAAGAACTTCCTTTGATGATCTCGGTTTTAGGCTCTGTATGCTGGTTTTATCAGTTTCTGGACTCTCCGTGCATGCCCTGGACCGCCCGGGAAAACCCAGAATAGACGCAATGACCAATGCGTCTTCCGCATAGTAGCAAACGTCATCTTCTTTAAAACAATCAGAAAGACCATTCGCATAAAACAGCAACAGCGCTGGACTCAGAATAGATCCCTGTTTGATAAATGCTGATAGAGATAAATGAGCCTTTCCATTCCCAGACACATTCTTCTCTGCCATAGAGGTAAGATCCGATTAAGCTAACAGAGCTTCCTATTCTTCGAAACATTTAAGCCAAATACCTTCGAGATGTCAGGAAATAGACCGGATAACTTCGTATTTTTATCACAATAAATGATATCGCTTTGTGTATCACTAAATTGGGTAAAATGTTTGGGCCGCTATTAACATGCTATGTTATACGTAGCAAGAAAGTTTATCAATCTGCTATAAATAACTCTCTTGACCTAGCTGACAGAAGAAAGGCAAACCAGTGCCATAAATGTTTGATATAAGTTAGAAAAAATAGCTGTCCCAGAACAAGGCTCTAGGAGATGGTAGCTTTTCTAACGGGGAATTCTAGTGGCCCTCTTCTGCGTCTTTTGCGCCATACTAAGTCTCTTGGAATTGAAGACCCTTTGCTACTTTCAGTTTTCATGTTAAGCTTTAATTCCCCCACTGGAATGCTATTAATTTTTAATTCGTAGAGGATGGTGATAGGTCGTTCCTGACATGTTGACATTTATATATTTTTGGTAAGTGGAGTACAGTATTCAAACTAAAAGCAGATCCGCATTAGAGGAATCCCGACCATAAACAGCAATTTTTAAGTCCTAGAAATTAATATCAATTTTTTTGCCTGCCTCTTGAAAAAATCCATGCTTTTCCCAACTTCCAGCAGGTAGATGCTTTTTAGCTGGATTTGAAAATAACCCACTGCTATCTCTTTGACATTACTCGAAATCTCTCAGATCTGATATTATATACTTTGATTCAGGTAATACCATACCTTAAACTAAAATATGACTGTAGTCATAGAGATTAGTATTTAGCGCATATAAATCTTTTCGCTTTGTTGATAACATATCATTTACTGAAGATACAATATTTAAACTAAGATCTATTGCCTGTTACGGAGTTCAGTATTTTAACTTGTAGAAGATGATAGGACTTCCTTTCCTGGCTATTTCAACATCGTCTTTGCTTCTTCCAATTTTAGCAGGTGCAGGTGTTTAGTTGGTAACGATAATGTGCTCCAAGGACAGTATTCAAATTAAAAGCTGATACGCATTAAAGATGTCCTGATTATAAAGTCCAATTTTTAATATCCTAGAAGGTAATAGGAATTTCTTTCGCCGACCTATTCAAAACAATGTGCGCTTTCTAGTATTCCCGGTATATCCAGATGCTTATTTAGGTGGAAACGATAATGACCCACCTGGTATCTCTTTGACAGTATTCTTAATCTAATCTAGTCATAGTGATTAGTTTTTAGCGCATATAGATCTTTTCGATTTGTTGATAACATATCATTTACTGAAGATACAATATTTAAATTAAGATGTATTGCCTGTTACGGAGTTCAGTATTTTAACTCGTGGAAGATGATAGGACTTTCTTTCCTGGCTATTTCAACATCGTCTTTGCTTCTCCCCATTTCAGCAGGTGCAGGTATCTAGTTGGTAACCATAATGTGCTCCAAGGACCTCTTCAAAACAATGTGCGCTTTCTAGTATTCCCAGTATATCCAGATGCTTATTTAGGTGGAAACGATAATGACCCACCTGGTATCTCTTTGACATTATTCCAAATCTCTCAGATTTGATGATATTATATATTTTTTTCCAGGTAGGGTATTCAAACTAAAACCTGATATCAGTCATAGGGCTTAGCTTTTAACGCATAGAAGCTTAGATCTGTTTACAGTCATGGAGTTTAGTTTTCTCACTTGTAGAAGATGATAAAAGTTTTTTTCCTTGCTATTTCAACATCGTGTCTGTTCTTTTCTCTCTTTACTCGGTGTGAAAATCTAATCGTTTATGGTAATTCCTATTCTGCCACAATATTGAGGTGTAGTCAGCAAAAATGGTAAAGAGTCCCGAGGTTTTAAAGTAGGCAAGGTCATTGATATATAACAGAAACAGCGGAACGCGGAACTCCGCAGTCATCTTCCAAGACAGAATACCTTTCTCCTGAGCCTACCACAGTCCGAGAACGCCCCTCAAGATCAGATTTAATCCAGAAGCAAGCCACACTCCGGAAGCCGTATCTCTCAAGCTTCGCCAGCAGTATTCCGTGATCCACACAATCAAATGCTTGGACAGATCACAGAACACGGCCGCACATGTCCCACCCTGATTCAATTCAAAATAAACCCTCTCAAGGAAACTGGAAATGGCATCATGGGTCCCTTTCGATGTTTGAAACTCAAATTGCTTCTCAATTATTAGGTTGAAGGACTGAAGGTAGCTCCAGACTCTTTTCTTTACAAGTTTCTGTATTACTTTAGATAGAGTTGAGAGTAGAGATATTGGGGGGTAATTAGATGGGTCCTCCGAGTCCTCACCTTTAAATAGTGGGATCACCACTGACGACTTCAGGCAAGCAGGTAACACTTCCCTCGACCATGACTCAATGATACAAGCAGAGAAGGCATCCAGAGCGCTAGCAGGCAGCTGCGAAAGAACTTCGGCAGAGATTTTATCGTCTCCACACGATTTTTTGTTTTTTATCACAGAAATAACCTCCACAAACTCCTGTCTGTATGTTTCGACAAAGCCGAATGAGCCAATGGTAGATATATTTCCGAGATACGACAAAGGGTCAGATTTAGGTGACAAATTTTTAACCTTAACGTCAAACTTCAATAATGCTTCGTAAAATCCGCTTCGTCCGCTCGTGGAAGGCGTGTTTTTTTAACAATTTTAATGACTTTTGGGTAAAAATTGAGCGCACTCAAAATGTTTCGCCTTCGGCGGCTTTGCCTCCTCCGATTCCTGCGGCGATCATCTCTGCTGCCCCCATACCTCGAACCTAAATCCACCCTTGAGAAAGGGGCTACTTAAGACAGTTTGACACAGGGACCACTCGGGTCTAGCTAAGCCACTGTGCTTATTTAGCTAGAAATGACAATGATAATGATCCACTACTATCTTTCTAGGATATTCACTATTTATTCTGATTCCAGTCATGGAGTTTTTCCAGCATAGAAGTCTCTTGGATTTGTTAAGTCTCATATCATTTGCTGCTGGTAGAATGTTTAAACTAAGATCTGTTTCCGGACATGGAGTCCAGTTTTTTAATTGACAGAAAATAATAGCAGTGTTGTTCCTGTTACTTGAACATACTTAGTATCTGCTTTTCGCAATTTTCTAATGGCCCTGGCCTTCTTCTATCTCTTTGACAACATTATAGGTCAATTGCATTAGATGATATCATATTATTTTCTCCAGAGACAGTATTAAAATTCAGGTCTGACTTAAGCGGGGGTGTCTGGGCTATTTTAACACATCTTTCGCTTTTCTCTATTTCCAATAGATGCAGATGATGCTTATTTAACCTATAATAATAATGGCCCTCCGCTACATGTCTAGCACCATTTTAAGACTTAAGAAATTGATGGCATTACGTCCCTTTACTTTAGGTAAAGTATTCAATCTATTTTTTTTTTACTTCTAGATGATGAACGCAGTTTTCATCCCCCGTTGCTTCCACACAGTGTACTTTCCTAGAAATAGTCCAGTAAATGCACGATGCACATATTTACTTTACTCTTTTGTTTTTACTAACAGTATTACGAGAATTAATGAAATCATATATATATTGCCCTAGGTCCAGTATTTAAGACAAGATCTGACTACAGTCATAAAGTTAGAGTTGTTTAACTCATAGAAGATCATGCAGGTTTGTTTTCCGAGCTAATTCAACACAGTGTGTTTTTATTTAACTGGTAGAGTTGTGAGGAGTATGAGAAGCATTCCTTTGGGTCTTATCATATTTTATTTAAACTCTGGATGCAACTGGAAGATGTCGTCTTTTGTGACTTTTATAGGGTAAAAAATTAAATTTCATGAAAGGAATCACATCTTAGTTTGAATGATTAATGTGTGGTGAAGAATATGAATCTATCAAGTCCAAAAAAGTATCAAGGAGGCACATTAAGAGGACTATTAATGAAACGGTTTTCCGTCGATATATTTTTCACTTTGCTCGGCTCGTTACGGACTTTACCTATTTGATATAGCATAAACCCACTGAATAATTTTAGCGATGCCTAAAGCATCGCAAAGAAATATGTCACCTCGCGTTAATGGTAATATTGTGTACGAAGTGGGCACAAAAATAGTAAACTTTTATCCGTAAACTGCCAAGGGTACAGTTATTTTGTGACGGGTCGATCGTAAAATGCAGTTTATCACAGCAGCTTCGCGTTGGGTCGATATAGCTTCATTTGTTCAACAAGATGTACATATAGGCGAAAGTTTATCTGCAAATGAAAAGCTGAGATGAATTGTGGACCTAATGAACAGTAGTAAAGATAATATTTCATTCAATGAGAACAAATTTGATGAAATTGGATTAACCTTCATGTAAATTTTTAATTTTCCTTACGCTAGAACCGTTATTTTAGGTTTAGTATGAACTCTGCCATCAATCTAATATATAAATTGTAGTTCTTCTAATGAAAGTGTATGTCAGTTAAGAATCTATGGGCCGATATGGCGTCCGGTTGACAAATAAAGTTTACTTGTAAATATCTCTCCCATGTTAGACTAGCTTGAAACATTAATGAGCCAAATACTTTGTTCCCTAAAGTACCGCGATATTAACGTTTAATAATAAACTGATATTTTTCACTTATTAATGTGCTAGGGATTTGGACTCGTAAGATTCCAATTCTCGTTCCTTGGCTAAGTTTCAATTTTATTTATAAATTTTCACCTCAAATTAGAACAAACTGAGAGTGAATAAAGTTAGCTTAAGGAAATTTAATATTATTAGATGCGTAAGCTAGTACGAGCTGTTTCATAAGCATGCAAATTAGGCCGTAGTTTAAATGCCGGATAATAGGTAGGTTGAATTTATTTAAAAGGCGCCACCAACTTATAGACAGCATAAGTCGGAAAATCTCTTAGATCTAAATTTGAATTTGTTTCAGCTTAGGCTTCACAAAAAATATATAAATAGTAAATTCAGAAGTTAGATCAATTGAAAACTAAAAAATACCAAAACATTATAATTATTGAGCTCAATTAATTCAATTAATTTATGCTTACCAAGTACTTCCCTATTGGAGCATCGATATTGAAAGAAAATAAATAAAATAAGTTCATAGCTAAACAGAAAGAACGGTTTTTATCTGTAGTGTTTGAAGAAACGTAAATGAAAATAAATGATAAACAAATTAGTCAATTAACAGAGAACTTGAACTAAAGTAAATGGAAATAATTAGTAAATAATTAGTTCCTAAATTAACCTAAATATGCTCCTGTTCCTTTCACAATTCTTGAGTTCACTAGGATGCAATAAAAACTAGCGATATTCTAGTTAAAATGCGTTAAAATAACCTTGAAATGAAAATGATATAATCTAGCTCGATATTCAAGTAGTCGATTGTAATAATAGTAATGGTAATGGACTAATGTTAAGGTATTGAGCCAGTAATTAAAATATTAAAATATTTAAAACATTTGCTTTTTTGGACTTCACGGTTCGATTAGCTGAATTGGCCAACACAAACTCATGGGAAGCTCTCCAGATAACTGCGAGTAGGAACTGTCTACAGGACCAATGCACAAAAGGGACTCCTCACATATGAACACAAGGAACTTCCTGAGTTGAAGGACTCTTCGCTTACAAGAGAAAAATCTGTAAAACATTAACATATTCATAGCTTTTGCTTAAAACCCAGATCAAGTAATATTTACTGGCAAAGAAAAAAACACCAAAGAAAAAAATAATATTTATCTAAAATCAGCTTAGCTGATTCAGAAGTGTGGACGAGACAGAACCTTGGCAAGAAATAGGAGCATTCAGCCACGTAAACTTACAAGATGTCTAGCTATAAAATAGAAAAGGCGACTCACCTGCCGACTTTTTAAAAGTGTCCCTTGTTTGATTTCTATCGATGAAGAGGATAGACAGGAAGATACCCGCAAGCTCCACAGGATGCTTCTTTCCAAAGCTTAAATTAGTCAATTCCTAACGAGCTACATGCTACATGTCACACATAAACATTTCTTGTCAATATTGGAAAAAATCACCCAGTATTTTGAACTGATAAATCCAATTCAAATAAGTATTCTGGCGACAAAGAGGTACCAAAAGGTGCTAAGCTAGTTCTACTATTATTTCACTAAAGCTTGTTTGCAAATTAGCGTCAGTCACCGACTAGCTGCATAGCGAGGATCCGCTCACTTTCGGTAGGAACATTTGACAACCTGTTCCCATGAGCAATGACGAGATCCGAAATCGCTAACTTTTCCTATTCGGTCACGTAGCATTACGATACCAGTAGGTATGCTCTATATGGCACTTGTAATCTTTAACATTAATCAACAAGAAGTAGTCTCAGCAACAAATATGTACTAATCCCAGTCTCTCCCACCTTTGACAGACGAATGCGGCATCACGGCGATTACAGCCAAGGAAAAAGCAAACATGCTCGCCAAAATGTTTTCATCGTACTCTACCATAAACGTCCCCGAATGCAAGGCTCTCCCCACCATATCGAACATTAACACTACTACGGCGGAAGTTGAGTTTCATTACCGTGATATTCGTAAGATCCTCAAAGAACTAGATACGCAAAAGGCATCAGGGCCAGACCCAAACTATCGCCCAATTGCCTAGCTTCCAATAATCTCCAACGTCATGGAACGTGTAGTCAATCAGCAACTACTCAAGTGCACAGATTAATTATCGGTAACCAATACGGATTTCGCAAAGAGAGATCGACAGCAGATATATTGGCGTATGTCACTCATATATGAAGTAGGTCAGTTGAGAGCTACGGAGAATCTCGAGCGATTGCGTAGGATAATTCAAAGACATTGGACAGAGTTTCGTATGACGGATTGCTCAATAAACTGCCATCCTTCGGCTTGCTCAGCAAACTGCCCTCTCGGGAGCTGGCTTGCCAGTTTCCTTAAGAACCGATCTCTGCACGTTGCAGTTGATGGACACATTCACCATCAATGCGGGACTGCCTCAGGGTGCAGTACCAACTCTGTTCCTCATTTATATCAATGACCTGCCCGCCGAAACCAATAATCCTGTTTACAGTTTTGCAGATGACAGTACCCGTGTTTCCCAATTTAGATCGTAAAACATTTATCAGCGACGGAGACATATCACCGCAGACAGTAGCAGATTATAGCAATTAATCAAGATCTGGAGAGGGTTCGAATTTGAGGCGACAGAAATTTGATCCAGTATAATGCAGCAAGGAGAAAGGTGGACCTTACAGCCCCTAGCCTAAATGGCGTGACGGTTGAACTCTCAGACAGTATTAAGTACCTGGGGATAGTCCTCGACCGTAGGCTTAACCGAAATGAAGATATAGAAAGGACTACCAAAAAGGCAACAGCGGCACTTTGGGCATGCCGCAGACTTTTTGGTAAAACATGGGGTTTGAAACCCAAGATGATCTATTGGTCATACATTACGGTTGTAAAACCAATATTCACATACGCCTCACTGGTGTGGTGGACCAAAACAGAGGAAAATACTACGCAAGGCAAGCTACAAAAAGTGCAAAGACTTGCCTGTCTGGGTATCACAGGGGCAATAAAAACCTGCCCCACGATAGCACTGGAGACGATGCTGGACCTTCTTCCCCTGCATTTAAGCGTGAGGAGGGAGGCCTTATTAAGCGCGTCCAGAGTAATCCAAACCCAATCAACTAAGTCAGGTGATCTGGCTGGCCATCTAAAGATTCTGGACACAATCAGAGCCGAATCGCTGGCCAAACCAACAGGCCATATGCCAAAGACAAGGGATTTCCAACGCTCCTTTAAGGTGATCATAAAAGATCGCCCAACAATGAGAGCACTACAGCACGAACGAGGTACATTGGTCTGGTACACAGATGGATCTAAAATGGAACAGGGGGTCGGCGCCGGGGTTTATGGTCCTAGATGCAGGATGTCAAAGGCAAAGCCCCATCCATATTCCAAGCAGAGATCCATGCCATTGAACTGTGCGCCTCTGAATGCATCAGAAGAAAACCGAGAGGCGCAATCATAAATGTACTATCCGACAGCCAGGCGGCTTTAAAGGCACTAGCCTCGTGCGAATTTGACTCAAAGCTTGCCTGGGAATGCCGGAACGCTCTTAACCAACTGGCTAAACATAACAGAGTCACTCTGTTGTGGGTGCCAGGGCACGAAGGAGTGGAAGGTAATGAAATTGCCGACCAATTGGCCAGAGAAGGAGCACATAGTCCATTCTACGGACCTGAACCATTCGGTGGCACCATCAGAGGACACCGCGGAGAGGACCTCAATAAGTGGGAAAAAAGGCAGAAAGAGGCCAACTGGAGAAACACTTCAGAACAACGACAGGCGAAAAGATTCATATCACACTCGCCTGAATACACTAAGAGGCTACTAGAGCTCCATAAAAATGATCTATGACTGGTCACGAGCTTCCTAACAGGTCATGGACCATGGAGATACCATCTCGACAACATGGAAAAGACTGAGGATCCACGTTGTAGATTTTGCAACTCAGCAAACGAAACTGCGGAACACATTCTTTGCGAATGTAGAGAACTGACCCGCCAAAGGCTAAAATATCTGGAAGAAGTAGTATGTAATCCCAAGGATATTTCACAACTAGCCCCTAGAAATATCCTGAACTTCGCGAAAAGTGCAGGCATTTCTGAAAAAATCTAAAGCAGGGTAGTCACAAAAGACCTTTTAGGTCTAAGTGAAGAAGGGCTGAAAAGCCGAGCGACCCCTTTACATACAATACAATACAATACAATACAATACAATACAATGCAGCAAAAACCAAAGCGGCCACGTTTACCAAGAAAGCCAATACGGCGTCCCCTGATATCATTATGGCAGGATGGACCAATCCTTCGTCCTCATCAATCGGGGGTGTCTCGGTCAACAGCAATATGTCCTGGCATGACTACGTTGCTAACATCGCAAAATCAGCCTCTCAGAAGCTTGGTGCGCTGTTTCGCAATAAAAAACTGTATACACCGCAGCCGCTGCTCCTATTCTACAAAGCGCAAATAAGACCGTGCTTAGAATATTGCTCACAGATCTAGGGCGCCGCACCGAAGCACATCCTAGAGCTGCTGGATTCCATTCAGAAGAGAGCTGTGCGTCTCGTCACGAACCCGGTGCTGACCTTGGATCTGGATAGTCTGCAACATCGCAGACATGTGGCTGAGATATCCCAGTTTTAAGATATTTTAACGGCAGATGTTTCCAGGATTTAGCCCGCCTCATCCCGCCCGCAGCAACACCTGTCAGATAGTCATAACAGATGGCAACAGCGCACTTGTTCGTTGTACAACTGGGAACACCTAGAACATCGCTTTACAAGGACTACTTTACCTGATGTACTGCATTGCTGTAGAACTCACTCCCAAGACATCTGTTTCCCCCAAAGAACCGTGTCAATCAACATCTTCGCACACCCACCGCTCGTCGAGTGCCATAAGATCTCCCTTTCGTGTGTGTGTCATTGCCATAAAAAAAGGTTAGATAATATTTTGTATAGAGCACGTATGTCGAACTGGTAGGCACACAGGACTAATAAACCGCAGCTGGCGCAAGGCAAAATGTCAAATTAAGACGTTGATTGACACGATTCCTGAAATGTCACTCATAAAAAGAAATTAAAGGAAAAATAAATGTTGCACTAAAATCAGTTAACAAACCCGAAACAGAACGTCATTTTATGATGGTGTAATCCAACAAATAACTTCCACTCTAAGCACAAAAAGAACGTCGAAAACATCCTAAAAGCTAATATAAACAAAGGAAAGAAAGGACAGACAGTCTAGGATTTCAGTTAATAAAGTTCACTTGTCCCAAGAAATATAATATAGAACACACTAAAATTGGAATTCACTACACCCGTATAAGATATGTATTTTATAAAATTAAAAAAATTAAGAGACAATTTAAGTGAAATTCTTAACTCAAGCTACCTTATTGACATATACCTTATCATACTTCAAGCAATATTTTGTACTTAATAACACTACTATTGACGTCGTTGAATCTGTGAAATTTTTGGGGCTTGTTGTGGATAACCATTTAAAGTGGGACTTGCACATCGATGCCTTATCAAAAAAAAATAAATTCTGCCTGTTTTGCGCTAAGAACGGTTTCCAGGAAGCTTAACTTGTCAACTGCTAGAACAGTCCTTATGCCCTTTTGAGTCGCACCCCCGATACGCCCTTTTATTCTGGGGTACGTGTTGTGCGACTCAATTTGAGCGTATTTTCAAACTACAAAAGAGAGCTGTTCGATATTCACTGAAACTATACAGTAGAACACACTGCTAGGATTTCTTTAAAAAAAATAAAATATTAACTCTTCCTTTCTTATTTATATTTGAATCCGTTTGCTTAATCCGCAAGCACGTATCTGCTATTCCAGATAGGCCATCTCACAACTATCCATCTGACGGAAGACACTGAAATGTTGTCGAAGCAAATGGTCAAATCACTGCATCAACATGTGGATGTAAACTGCTGGACATTAACCATAATTAATTACAGTAGAACCGTGTAATGTGTTCTGTTTTTATGTGTGCCTTTATTCATTATTTAAACTTAATCTAAGGCTCAAAAAGTCTGCTTCATTCTTATCAAAATGGGTAGTAAAAAATATTTTAATAAGAAAAAATGCTGCTAATAAAAATATTAATAGAGGAGAGGTGGATGAAATTTAACTTTAATTACTTCTAATCAAGTTTATTGCCATTTTCTGACCGTTACACAAAATATTTGCCTATGTTTTATGGAGAACTTGTAATAAAATGTCCAATTTTAATAGAACAATGAACATTCTTAACTTGCAACTATGACAGATAAATTTAAAGAAGATGTTAATGAACTTCATAAGCCAAGCAGAAAATATTACAAACGTCGGAGGGTTAGAGTAAAAGGTTTAAGTGATTTATGGCAAACCGATCAAGTCGAAATAATACCTTATTGGAAATTCAATAGAGGATATCGTTACATATTGGTAGTAATTAATGTATTATCAAAATATGTTTGTATAGAACCAATCAAATCAAAATCAGGAAAAGAAGTTACTCAGGCTATGAGGAAAATTTTAGAAAGCGTTGAAAATGCCCCAAAAAACCTTCAAACTGATATTGGAAAAGAATTCTTCAACAAAGATTTTCAAAACTTTATGGTTGATTTTAACATAAATCATTTTAACACTTATTCTAATTTAAAAGCCAATATGATCCTATTTGCTCTAGCTTAACCTGTTGGATTAGTTTGGGATAGTTATCTTAAAAGAATTGTAATATTAACGTCGCATATCATATTAAATTGTCTAAAATATCGGGCAATAAAGTAGAATGCAGTTCCAATTAAAAAAATTAAGCATTGGGATTACATTAAAAATATTTTTCATTTTAACGATAGGGGGGATACTGATGAGCAATTTCCAGAATAATTTCTGTCTAAATAAAAACATGGAAAATTTTTTAAAATGGAGGGTTTGTCTTAAATACAAGCGCTACCTTAAGACGTACTTATGAGGTATCGTTGCAGCATTTTTTGGATCTCTATGTTCTCTCCTGTCCAATATTAATAAAATGCAAATAATACGGAAACTATAAAATATGGGATCCATCACTGAACTTCCAATGAATATTCTTCTTAACCTGGGGTTTATAAAAGCATACTCATGTTATCTTTTGTCTTACTGGATTCTCTTTTAGGATACCTATATTTCATGAAAATACCGCCCGGGATCATTCTCCTTTTTAGATAACATTCCCTTATATGTGGATTTATGGAATTCTCTAGTCAGTTATAAGGTTTCTTTCGCTTCTTGCCTTTGTGATGAAGAAAAAAAATATTGTAACGAGGTACATTCGTATTTGGGTTTTTAATTAATGAAGGAAGCCGGATAAAAGATTTGGGAAGTAGCCTCAGTAAATTTCTTGATAAGGATAATATTATATTTTTGCAAAATGAGTGGTTATATAATTTAGTTAACGCATGAAAGGTTACCTGTTACAGTATATAAAATATCTTTAGTGTTACCAGTTTCCCATAAATTTCGTTATAGATAATTAGTCTATTGTATTTTCTGATAACGGGACATTAAACAGATGATTATTTGTGCGTGAATTGTGATACTATAATTAACAGCTTTTATCAACGGGTTTTTGAATTAGGGAAGTTATGAAAGGGATATGTAAGCTTTTTGTTACATTTATTTAATGTGGTGAGTTAAAAGGATAATGAAAAATACAAGCTACTTGTATTCAGTATTGTTAAATGATTGAAACAGTTTGGGGACTAGACTAAAAATATTACGTGCTAAACTTTTCTAGAGGAGCGAAAATCCTAACCTCTTCCCAAAAATTAGAGAAAATAGAAATTCATGCGTTCCAAAAATACTTATTAACAGCCGGATGGAGGCAGAGCTCCACTGCCAACATTATTCCCGTTATTTAAAAAAGCTTCAATAACCAAAGCATATGAATAGATAGAGCCCAGCTTCAATAAAAATAGTAATAAGCTATGACATTTTGTTTGCGTGAATTGTTATTTTAAGTGCTCAATAAGATGCAATAAGAATGGGCTGCACTTTTACAAACACGTATGCCTTGAGCGAAGTTAACTATCATGCTAGCAGAAAAACCGTAAAACTTGCTTCTTGGAATGTTCGGGTCTTCTGCAAACGGGCAAAACACACATAGTCGAACGAGAGCTGCAGCGATGCAACTTATCCGTCGTAGGCTTATCTGAAACACATTGAAAAGGAAGAGGGCACTTCTCAAAAACCAACGGAAACAACATATTCTTGCCTGGAAACGATGATAAGAGCAGGAATAGTGTAGCTCTCGTACTGTTGGGCGACATTTACAAATCCTTAGCGGCCTACAACCCAGTGAATGACAGAATAATAACCATCAAGCTACACTCAAAACCAGTCCCCATAAACATTCTACAAATATATGCAAAAACATCTGAAGCTGGTGAAGAGGAACTTGAAGCTTTCTACGGAACACTGGACGACACGTTACAAACCATACCAAATAGAGAAATAACCTTGATTATGGGCGACTTCAATACCAAGGTTGGAGACACTTCGGGGGACGATCATATCAGAAACATAGTTGGAAAGTACGGCATTGGTGTACGTATCTCAAGAGGTGAAAGAATGATAGACTTTTGTACTGAAAATAAGCTTACAATCACAAACACGATGTTCAAACAACACATTCGCAGGCTATACACTTGGGCATCTCCAGATGGCAATCACAAAAACCATATTGACTACATTTTAATAAGATCACGCTGGAGATCGTCCGTAACCAATGCAAAGACATTGCCAGGTGCAGATTGCGGGAGTGATCACAAATTACTGCTAACTCGTATTAGAGTTAAATTACGGAAGCCGCAAATTCAAAAGACGTCAAGAAAACTGCAAATCACTGATAGACAATTATTTGAGGAAAGATTTAAAATAAAAGCCTCAAATGAACCTCTCCTACAATCGGAAACCTCCACAGCCAGCGAGAAATGGGAAACCACCAAGAAGATAGTCCAAACAATAACCGATGAACAACCCGTAAATCAATCCCCGAAAAAACAACACTGGATGACGACCGATACACTAAGAATTGTGGAAAACAGGCGACAACTTAAAATAAGTGGCTTAAACTCAGCAGAAGAACGCCAGCGATATGCACAACTTAGTCGTCAAATATAAAAAGGATGCAGGACAGACAAGAACAACTATATTCAGGAGATTTGTAGAGAAGCACAGATACATTCTGATGGCAGCAATACCAAAGATCTATTCAGACTTGTCCGAAAGATTAACAAACAGTTTGCACCTCCCACGTGGGCAATTCAAAATGAGGCAGGGGAAAAGATCACAGATTATGTCAGAGAGATACTGGAAAATTTACTGCGAGAACCTGTATAAAGACAAAACCACAGAAGCAAACCTTGCCAACCAAGTAAGACAGGAACCCCCAATTCTTAAAGATGAAGTCAGAAACGCCATAAAAAACTCAAATCTGAAAAGGCACCCGGCATCGATGGGATATCGGCAGAAATAATTAAGGCCATGGGTGAGAGCGGTGTGAATGTTATGCACACAATCTGTCAGGATATCTGGGAAACTGGATGTTGGCCTTGCGACTGGACTGCTTCCTCGTTAATCCCACTTCATAAGAAAGGATCAAAAGAAAAGTGTGACAATTACAGATTAATAGCTCTGTTTTCACACGTCAGCAAAATCCTTCTCACCATAATTAATGAACGGCTGAAAGGTTTTCTACAGTGGCAAGTTCCTCCAGAACAAGCAGGCTCTGTGAAAGGTAGAGGGAACCGCGAACACATACTCAATATTCGGCAAATTATTGAGAAAAGCAGTGAGTTTAACAAACCCTTATACATGTGCTTCGTGGACTATCGCAAAGCATTCGATAGCTTAAAATGGGACAAATTACGGACTATACTATATGATATGGGAACCCCACAACACCTGATATTCCTTATAGCCAAACTATATACATCTAATGAAGCCGTCGTACATGTTGGGAACTTTTTATCGGACAGATTCACAATACAAAAAGGCGTCAGGCAGGGATGTAACTTGTCACCCTTGCTGTTTAATGTGTACGGGGAATATATTATAATGCGTTGGACACTGGAAGACTGGACAGGTGGAGTCTCTATTGGCGGAACCAAGATTAACAATCTCCGATACGCGGATGACACCGTCCTACTAGCAAATGATCCAGAGGAACTAAATATCCTGGTTAGGAGACTTGAAACACATAGCAGAGAATATGGTCTAGATATCAACCATGAAAAAATAAAAATCACGATTGTAGATGGGGAAAATAATAATAGACCAGATATGACAAAAGTAGGACGGTGCCAAGTAGTACATCAGTTCGTTTACCTGGGTGTACTAATAACAAATGAAGGAGGCTGCACACAAAAGATAAAACGCAGAACAGAAATAGCAAGGGGAGCAATGAAAGGCCTGGAAAAACCTAGAAAGACAGTGCTATCACGCTAAACACCAAAAAGAAAATAGTTGAAACTCTAATATTCCCAATATTTCTTTACGGAGCGGAATCGTGGACCATGGAAGCACAAGATGCATTCGAGATGCACTGCTTTAGAAGAATACTTCGAGTCCCATGGACGGCAAGAAGAACGAACGAGTCTGTTCTTAGGGAAATTAAGGAACCGCGGCGACTATCCCAAATAGTGAACACCAAGCTGCTAAAATACTTCGGCCACATTACAAGACGCAATAATGATGATTTAGAGCGGTTGATTATCTGTGGCAAGGTGGAAGGGACTAGACCGAGAGGTCGTTCCCCGAGAAGATGATCTGGCCAAATAAAAGAATGCACTGGAACAAGTTTTAGAGAAGCTGCCAGCAATGCAGTGAATAGGGATAAGTGTCCTGAAATATAAGATATCGAGGTTTCACCTGTGTATGTAAGTGTTTTGGGCTTCTCTAATGCTCTTTTCGGTTTATATTTAAATCTTTATTTGCACATTGCAACTTATATCTAATAACTACCTTACCTATGCTGCTGCCTTTGTCAGCTTAATGCTGGGTGAGAATTCTTTAATTTACTTGAAACAATAGCTTTTCGGTAAAATTGAACAAGCTTACGTTGATAAACTCTAAGATTTATAGGGGTCTTTGTTAGTTTTGCTCGTTGGTGAACCTGAATTATAAATTAAATTTCAATATCTTTATATATTTTGTATTAGGACAAAGAAATACCATCGTATTTTGCTAAAACAAAGACGTTGCTTTAAAATCCCTTTACCGACAGTGTTTTGCTTTGTCAATTTCATTCCAGCCTTAAACCATTGGATTTCATGATGACTCTTCGTCAAAGAAAGTTCTGTGGGATAAAAGATCGTGATGAGATATATTTCACATCCAAAATTGAGGCGCCTTTCATATTTTTTACATCTCTGTAGTAGGCCAAGTAACTACCTCAATATTTCAAAGAGTAAAAACTGCTTTCTAATTTTTAAACTAATGCGAGATTTGTTTCAAGTTCAGCTTCAGACCATTGAATTGCAGGATATTTCATCAAAGCGTGTCCTGAGATAGGAGATTTGAATGAGATACACTGCACATTCCCACAATGAGGGGATTATTTTTAGATATGTGTATGTAATAGGTCAGCTAAGTACTTTAATACTTTACTTAATTAAAGTTTAAGCCTGATTTGCTTCGTTCGCCTCAAATCTTTGAATTGCATTATTTTTTCGCGATATGACGTGCCAAATTAGATCCTAATGCGTTGTACTTTAGATTTATAAATGAAAAGATTTCTATATTTAACAATTCCATATCTACATTTTTGTTTCCAGTTCACTTATGTTTTACCACTAGGATTAATGACATTTTATCTCACGCCTAATTATCACATATTCAAAGTTACAGAATTGAGTTGAGTCGTATTGCTGGGTGTTTTAATTTTATACACAAATAATAGATGTCAGGGTTCATCAAGTTCGTTTGAAATTCACTTTTGATATTATAAGAAATTATATTTTGATTTTAAAATAAATGTTAATATTATGATTATTTTTATGCAAACACAGCAATAAGAAAACTTATTCTAACAGGCCAACTAATTTTCTTGATACGACGAAATAGTCTTTCGTGGCGGGAATTGGATATATGGGATTTGAGCGGTAGATCTTTAATTTAATTTTAGCCACGACAGCGGGAGGTATGTTGGGAACGTGCCGTCTTTTTTTGTTCTTATTTTCTCATAATTTCAGTTATGCCCTTTTTATTTATAGGATAACATTGTGTAGGGAAGTACAATTAAATTAAGCTTACAGATTCCATATAGCGTTACGGGAAATTTCGTGCTTAGATTAGGACCTAAAACACTTTGCGCGTGGACCGGTAGTCGATCTAACCTTACTTTATCGTAATCGTATTTAATCTCTTGAATCATATTTGATAAACACAAGTATTGTCTATCATATCGTGTACCAAAAATTTTCTGTCTATACTCATTGTACCATCAGTCCATCAGGCTGCTGAATTGCTTTTAGTATGGACTCGCGGCTTCGGGAAAAAAGAGAAAGAGTGTCGATTATTCAACTTCTAATTTTAGTTAAGCAATCCAACTAACAGAACCGACTCCCTTTGCCTATATGGCTTGAACGATATGGATTTCGAGGTAGCACTCTTCATTGGTTTCAAAGCTACATCAACGGGAGGTCAAATCTGGTCCAGTGCAATGAAAAGCGTTCAAAGACTGGGGCTATTTCAAGGGGTGTTCCACAAGGATCAGTACTTGGTCCAATTTTGTACTTGCTTTATATAAATGACCTGGCCTCTCTACATATTCAAGGTAAATGCACACTTTTGGCAGATGATGCTACAGTTCTATGGCATGGGCATGTGACTAGCGACTGGAACCTAACAGTTTTGCAAGATATTGTGCGTGTCAAAAAGTGGTGTGACTCCAACTCTCTCTGTTTTAATATTAAAAGAAACCAACATAATGTCGTTCAAATGTTCACTAACTTCTTTATCTTTGGATAATCAGACAATTGAGAGCACCACTCATATTAAATAAATTCTTATGGGAAATTAAAATTTCACGATCATCTGCTTGCTATGCTTTGCGAGTAGTATCCAATTTTAGCGTTAGAGATAGATTATACGCTTATTTTAATTTACTCGTGAATTTGAAATACTTTCAGTTTTGGCAGGGCCGAACATCAGGAGAGAGTTAAAGATTTATTCTTGAAAATCTAAATTACAAAAGTAAACGAAATATACGATATCAGCATAAATATTAAATAAGCAGAGCTCTCTACCTAGGGTTGTGTAACTAAACGCGGACCGAAGAATACTAACTTTTATTTTTACGTTAAGACCGAAAATAGGCTTGCTTGGCGACGTACTCGCCGGTGTGTACTTTGCCAGCAAAAAATAATAACCATTCAGCGTGGTTCTTGAAATATAACAGCTGGCTTGAATTGTAAAAAATCCCAGGAAGGAAACCTCAATAAAAATAAAAATAAAAAGGACCAAAGAGAATTGGGCCCGATATTGTGGTAAAAACCCACAGCTGGTTAATGGGGACACTAGGTAGAAAACTCTGCGATAACAAAATATGGTCAACTATCTTATAAAAGTAAATTCGAAATGCTTAAATAAAAGCTTGATAAATAATACATATATAAACTACACATTACGTCGGAGCATTCGCCCACACAATGAATTGGACATCTCCTCGGCAAGGATCGTCTATTATTCGTTGGTAGAGTCTCATCTTATATACGGGATTGCGTTCTGGGGCTTATGCTGCCAGCAACTGTTTAATTCAGTTTTCGTTCTTCAGAAAAGACCAGTAAGGTATTTGAGGGGGGCGGGATCCAGGGATCATTGCAGGCCTTTGTTTCTTTCATCACAGATTTTAACTTTGGTGGCATTGTCTATACTTAAAATAGTATGTTTAATTCATAAAGACCATTCTGTGTCTAACAGGCCTGGGACCTATCAAACATGTCAGTGTAAAATATTCCCCAGCCAGTCCCTAAATCGGCCTTAACGAAGAATTCATTAAAACAGAATTTTATCCACAATGCCGAAACAGGATTTTTGCACGCGTTTCGCTAACCATGTTAGCATCATCAGGAGATGATGAGTTTTAATCATCCCCCGATAATGCTAACATGGTTAGCAAAACGCGCGTCGAGTGCAAACATCCTGTTTAGGTATTGTGCATAAAACTCTGTTTTAGTAAATTTTACCGAAGGTTCCAAACTTCAACATAGTAAAGAATTCATTAATTTATGAGAGTATCAAAATTTATAAGCTCCTGCCTCTGCTTTATAGAAATATTCCAAGTTTCTAATTGTTCCGGAGATCCGTTTCCAATGTCTTAAAAAATAAGGCTTGCTACAATATTGTAGGATACTACAATGACAGATAAGGGTGATATAATATGTGTTTATTGTTATTGGTTATTAAATTGTTCTGTTTCGTTTTTCTTGTTTTAAAATTTCACACTTTTTTTACTCTTAATGTGTCTTTTTAGCTTATACCAAATTATGAAGCTGTGATTTTCAATATTATTAATATTGTTCGCTTTATAATGTCATATTTTTGTTTTCTTTTCTTTAATGATAATTATATGTATTTAACGCCTCGTCAACAAGTTTTTTGTACTTAAGGCAATAAAGCATATTGTGTCTTTGACTATATTGTGCTCAAGTTCTGGTTGAGGAGAGCAATTTAGAGGAGTGAATAATTCAAAAAATCAAAAATCAAAATAGTTTATTCATGTCAATACAATTTCTTGTTTACCACGTCAATAATTTACCACAATAATATAAGTATAATATAACTGTCAATAAGGCTTATTAAAATATCAAAAAATTAGAATATTCGGTTGAACATATTAAAAATAGTCACCACAAAAAAAAACATTTACGGAAACACCTTAAAATTTAAATTAAAATAAGTAAGTAAGCCCTTAATGGGCACCACTTTAAAATATTTGATTACAGCACAATATTCGGTTGAACATATTAAAAATAGTCACAACAAAAAAAAAACATTTACGGAAACACCTTAAAATTTAAATTAAAATAAATAATTAAACCCTTAATGGGCACCATTTTAAAATATTTCATTACAGCACAGAAACTCATCACTACTATAAAATACATTTCTAATCAAAATCTCTTCTATGAAAGACTTCAGTTTAGTTAATGAAAAGCTTCGCACATTAGGAGGTAACTTGTTATAAAATTTTATGGCCAGGTGCTCAGGCCTGCACTGGCACTTCTTCAGCCTGCACTATGCAGTTACAAGGTTATCTCTTCCACGTGTTGGATAATAGTGTATATCACCGTGAGAAACAAAATTGCTTTCATTTTTCTTTACATAAATAATACTTTCCAGGATAAATACACTCGGAAAAGTTAGCATTCTAAGGTCTCTAAATGCTCCCCTGCAGTCCTCCCGAAAGCCCAAACCAGCAATGACCCTGACTGCCTTTCTCTGAAGCGCAAACACTCTGCCCGCCAACGATGCCCCACCCCCACGCCATTATGCCATATGTCATAACAGAATGGAATAGAGCATAATAGGCAGACAGTAATGTCTGGATTGAGACAATGCCCCTCAGATTCTTCAGCAGAAAGAGGCAACTTCCCAGCCTTCTCGACACACTATCCACTTGGACGTCCCATCTTAGAGTGGGATCCAGGTAAACCCCCAAGAACTTGACAGACTCCCCATTGTCAACACCCTGTAAATCCCGTAAAGTAAAAATTAACCTTTGACTCTTATCAGTGTTCATGAGAAGCTTGTTAGAACGGAACCATAGCTCAGCCCTCTCATGCGCCTCCAACGCCTCCCCCTGGACGGCTTCAAAATCTTTGCCACGAACGGCAAGCGTCGTGTCATCCGCAAAGAGAGTATATCTTGCATGCGCCTCACTCAGAGGTAAATTATTGATGTAAATTAAGAAGAGGATAGGTCCCAGGACCGACCCCTGAGGAACACCAATACTCACAATACTCTCAACCGATGACCCGTCGCCCACCCTCGCAGCCTGCTTCCGATCCTGTAAATATGATTCTAGGAGTTTAATACTTCCATTTGTGAAATTGTAATATTTTAGCTTATTCAGCAAAACATCATGGGAGACGCAATCGAAGGCCTTGCTAAGATCATAGAACTGAACGAGGTCATACTCCAAATCTTCGTACGAGTCCATCGCTGTGGAGAGTAAGTCGAGAATGCCCAGAACAGTGCTCCTTCCCTCCCTAAAACCAAACTGACTATTAGAGAATAGATTGTTATTTTGAAAAAAGGTGTTAATTTTTTTAGCCATGCATTTCTCTATAATTTTTAACACTATTGGTAGTAATGAGATCGGCCGATAGTTGGATACGTCATCCCCGTCCCCCTTTTTAAAGATAGGCACCACTATAGCTTTCTTTAGAGCCTCGGGAAAAACATTCTCTTTAAAACATTGGTTGATCATTTTTGTGAGTGGAATTATTATGAGATTTTTTTACTTGTTTTACGAGTTTCACTGAGAGACCATAGGTGTCAGTGCTGTTTTTATTTTTTAAGTTGTCAATGATATCCCTGACTTCATTGAATGTTACCTCACCAAAAGTAAAGCTGTGGTTTAAGTTTATATTTAAGTTATCTAGGTAATCAAGTGGACTAATACCGCTGTTCTCGATTTTACTTACTAAATCATGCGCAATATTGCTAAAGTATTCGTTAAAAACGTTTGGATCTATACCCATGTCCCTACACTGTTTTTTCTTACCCCTCTGGTCATTAATAAGACCCCACATGCTTTTTGATGGATTCTTTGCCGTTCGCATCATGTTATCGTTTGCTGCTTGCTTGTGATCTTTAATTGCTTGGACATATTTTTGCTTACTCAGTTTGTACTCTTCCCTGTTTCCAGGTGTGTTATATTGTCTACTTACCTGCCCAAGAAAAGAAACTGTTTCTCTCATGTGCCACAGAGTATCGTTGAACCACCAAACTCTATGCGGTCCGTCAGATCTGACCTTGTAAGTTCTCTCCGGAAAGGACTGCAAGTAAGCGCCCCGCAAAAGATCTATAAAAGTGGAGAATTTCCGATCTACTGAATTATCTCCATCAATGAAGTCCCACTGTGCCGATTCAATAAGTGTAAAAAAATTGAATAGCCCCTTCTGAGTTAGTGGTCTAAAAATTTTTTTTTGCGAGATTTGATTATTACTTGCAAGGCTTATATTGAAGAGTACCGTCTGCCCGTTATGATCAGAAATATCCATCTCTACAATATTAGATTTTACAAAATCAGACCCGAGGTTAACAAAAATGTTATCCAGGCAGGCATCCCCCCGTGTTGTTTCCTGAATGGTTTTCCAGAGGCCGTAGCTTTGTACTAGATCACATAAGGAGCATGCTTCCCCTTGATTAGTTCCTAATTGCACATTGAAATCCCCTGCCAGTACAACATTCCTGCCACACCGGATCTGTTCAAGTGCCGATTCAAGTGCATCCATAAAATGCCAAAGCACCCTGCCGGAGTCCTATAAACTATTATTACATAAAAGTTATATGGTTTAATTAAAATGCATGATAATTCTATACATTTTTCAATGTTAATTGATACAATGTTAACAGTCTCTATTTTTAGCTTTCTATTTAATAGGATAAGTGTACCTCCACCCCTGTATTCAGTTCTCGCTGTATAACTGACTAGGTCATAGCCAGAGATGCTAAGAGTTTCTAGTTCTTCTCTTGTTAGCCAATGTTCTGTCAGAGCTACCATACTAAATGATTTGTCCTCCAGGAATGCATCCAATTGGTGTATTTTGTTTTTCAGTGATCTTATGTTACAATGTAAAATACTAAAGCAAGTTATGCTTTCCTCGTTCTTTATTTCCTTTGGAATATTACTCTCTTCAAGTTTAAAAAAACGTTTATATTAACACCCTTAGGCCAGAAGGCTGCACTAAGGACGGCATCCTTGTCTTCTTTTATTATCCCAAGTTTGAAGGAGCTAAATAGTTTGTCTTTTCTCGTTTTTATTTTCTCACATACGTTATTGACTTTGTCATTACTTTTCAAATAATTGGTGATATCTTGCGGCAACGTGTCAGGTATAAAACCGGACACAAAAAGCCATGTGTAAACAGTGGCGATTTTCAACTGTGTTGGATTTTCGCTGTTTCCTTGGACTGGTGCTGGTCTACTGCGGGGATCTATATTACGCCTTTTATTTTTTCGATTTTCGACAATATTCCAAGACCCATCTGTGTTTATTTCAGCTTTATGATCTTCATTGTTCTTAGGAGCGTAAACATTTGTCTCATCGTTGTTTACTTTTCCCCTAACCTTACTTTCTCTTCCATATAGATGTTCGAGTTTTTGCTTTTTGGTTTTGGGCGATTGTGATGTGCTTGCAAGCGTACTACAAGCTGTAGCAACATTCTCTCCTACTGTTGCTAAGTCCTCTTTTGGTTTTTGAAGTATTTGCCCATTTTTCGGTGGAGGTGGAGACGAGCTGTCATTTCTTATCGTCTCTTCCCGTCTTTTTGTTTGTTTTGGTTTTCTATTTACCTGGGAATCTTCATTTTTGGATTGTTTTTCTTCTAGATTCTTAACTTTTTCCCTCAGCAGCGAATTGTTTTCTTCGAGAATTAAGTTCTTACTTCTCATTTCGTCTAATAATGACTTAAGATAGATAATTTCGACATCCTTTTCTTTAACCTTATCAGCTGATGGGCGTAGTGGACTTTGACCTTCATGGTCTATACACACTAATCGTGTTTTTCCCAAGATTTTCACCTTTTCTCGCCAATCTCTGATAGCACATGATGAATGAAAGACTTTTCCACACGTTATGCACACAAGAGTACTATTTACTTTCTTTTTGCAACATGCAAAATTCGCGTTTTCTTCACACGGAAATTCTGGTGTGTCACTTGCCGCCATGTTTAGATCTGGAAGTAAGTAATTGACAGGTCTAGGAGACCCTATATAAGTTCTTCCAATATCGCTATCTCTCATTTATTTAATATGATATTGTTAAAGGTGATTTAGATTACTTATTCTTGAATCTATACGCATTTATTCTTTTCTCCGATATTTATGGAGTGCATTCTCATGATAGAAATAAGGCCATATTTGATTTTGTAACGTTTTCCAAATTTACTTATATTTTGGTCTCATATTGATTTTTGTATTGGTTTAAATAGCTTTCATTCTCCCTTGACTACGGTAGTGACCGTTCAATGGGGTAATACATCATTATTAAGTATTCATTTTGTACACAATTTGCTCTAAAATATTATAACTGTTAAAAACCAAATTCTGATCAGAAGTTCTGCTCAAAATGGTGAAGGGATATATTAATTGATTTTAAATTAATCCTATTTTCTATGTGCTATAGTATTTTGCCGCATAATAGACTGAGGGGTATTTCTACTCCTCTCTTTATTTATTCTTTATTTATTTCTCTTTCAAAAATCTGAATTAAAATAACCGACGTCACCTGTCAAATTGAGACAGAATAGTTTACATTACTGAGGAATTTTTACCTGCCTTTTAAAGTCGGAATTATACTCAGTTGTAATGACGTCATTTTTGTTTATCTTTGTTTAGTATATTCCAAACGGCGCGGCCGTGACAACAAACTTTTGAAAAAAATTGGCGTCCGATGATTCTTAATTTTTTATATACTTGGTTATGTGAAGTATCGGTAATTATTTACTATCCAAACGCACGCCCATTTTTGAATTTTTTGGGGCAATGATCATTTTAGGTGGTTAAAAGTAATGAAGATAAAAAGAATTCAATGGCGGAGGTTGCAAATTTTAAGTTTTGGTAAAAATATTAGACGTTAAAATGAAAGAGCGGATACTAAACAATTACAACATGACTGCTAGTTTATTATCCGAACGCACGCCCATTTTTGAAAAGGTTGGGGCAAAACTCATTTTAGTTGGTTAAAAATAATCAATTTAAAAAGAATCCAGTGGCGGAGGTTACAAATATTAAGTTGTGGTGAAGGCCATCAAAGTGAAAGAGCGGATACTAAACGATTATCTATCTCAGGCTACTTTACTAACTATCTGCGCATTTATTTTTAAATTTTTAGGATAATAATTGTTTTAAGCTTTTAATAAATTATCATCTAATGGTGGAGGTGAGAAATTTCATTTCTTCGTGCAAAGCTGGGACAAATTCATTTGGTTAGTTTGGGTTAGTTTCGGTTCGTTTAAGCCAGAATGAGCTTGTGTGAAGAGTTGCGCGGAGAAAGGCTGGGACAAATTAGTTTGGTCAGTTTGGGTTAGTTTCGGTTCGTTTAAGCTAATATGAGCCTGCGTGAAGAGTTGTGCAGAGAAAAGTTTGCGCGAAGCAAGGCTGGAGCAAATTATTTTGGTTAGTTTGGGTTACTTTCGGTTCGTTTAAGCCAGTATGAACTTGTATGAAGAGTTGCGTGAAGAAAGGCTTGCGCAAAGCACAAGCCTTTCTTCGCGCAAGGTTGGGGCAAATTTGGTTAGTTTGGGTTAGTTTCGGTTCGTTTAAGCCAGTATTAGCTTGTGTGAACAGTTGCGCGGAGAAAGGCTTGAGCGAAGTGCGGGGCTGATGGGTGGAATCATTTATATAAATAAGGCTTTTTATTTTTTTTTTATTTGACAAACCATGTATTTTCTCTTGCGGATTTAATAAAATTGCACCTTAACCTCTTTTTTTTTCTTTTTTTGATCGCTTCTATTAACATAACGAGTTTTGTCGCATCGTTATTTGAACAAGTTTATGTTTAAATCTGCAACATTTTTAAAATGAGGACAAATAACAAATTGACGAATTCTTTTAAAAAATCGCACATTTTTCTTTATTTAACCCTAACAGAACAGTTTTTTTAGAATTTATGAATATAACAACTTGCACAAGCCATTTTACTTAAATAGTTGATTTGTCATTTAATGTCAGACGGTGCCGCGATTCGCACATATTTTTTCATTGCCAACTTTTTTTTTCGTGCGTAATTATTATTCATGATGATTGATATTACTTTTAATTAGTAAAGTAAACAGCTCGTTCACACGGAAGTCCGGTTTAACGGTTTAAAACGATTCAGCATAAATGAATATGATGTTCACACGGTGTTCGTTTAAGCTTTCGTCATTAATGACGATACGTCCTTGTCAGTCATAATGTAGGGGAATTCTATTTAAAATGGGATACTTGATAAAATGGGACACCAGCCATATTGCTGCCGTCTTGTGCGACATCTGACGAATGAACGCATAACTAAGGTCCTTAGAATGTTTACTTGCCGCACAGAAATTCCCGGCATTTTCGGTTCTTTGGTATTGTTGTTACAAACGTGAAATTATTTTCTTGTGGTTTTTTGTTATATCTGCTTTAAAAAATCGTAAGTATAACACCTTTGTGTAGCTATATTTTAATAATAAAAGCATGTAATATTATAGTTCTAACAGTTGCTTTATATTTGGTAAAAGAGCGGTTCTAATATCATTTGAGGTTAGGTGGTGACAAATATTTTAATTTTATTAAACGTAGTTTAGGTAAAACGGGATGCCCCATTTTATATCCACTATCCCATTTTAGACAAATGTATTAAATGTATCCCGTTTTATACTAACGCATAAAAATAATGGTATCACTAAATATTTTGACGTTTTTTAACAAATAAATAAATAAAAATTCGTATTTTACTTAAGTTAATAACTTCAAAGGTTTTAGTTTTTTATTTCTTTTGTGATTGACCAGAAATTATTGCCATTTTAATTTTTTTAGATAACAAAATTCCCAACGATGTCGCCGTACCATAGGAAAACTAACAGGCAATCCTGGAGTGAGGAAGCAATGGATGCAGCTATAGAATCTGTTGCATCTGGACAATATGGATACCTGAAAGCGTCAAAAGTTTTTTCGGTTCCAAACAGTACACTAGAAAGAAGAGTTAATAATTTGAATAAAGTTGTTCAAGGTTCAAAAAAGGCCTCGGTAGCCGACAAATGACTTTTCCTCCAGAAATTGAACGTGATTTGGTCTCGTATATAAAAAAATATGGAATCAATGCTATTTGGCTTGACTACAAGTGCTGTGCGATCCCTGGCTTACCAACTAGCAGTCCGTAATAATTTAAAAAACTTTTTTAATCCCGCCAAAGAAAAAGCAGGCTGGGTGTGGCTTAACTCATTTCTGAGAAGATATAATTTATCTCTGAGGGTACCGGAACAAACATCGGTGGCAAGAGCTATAGGGGATTCAATAAACAAAATGTTCATTCCTTTTTTGACATGTATGAGGCCTTACAAGACAAACATAATTTTTCTGCTGCTAGAGTGTGGAATGTAGATGAGACAGGTGTGTTACCACTGTGCAAGGCCGACCATCAAAAGTGATCGCTTTAAGAGGAAGAAAACAAGTAGGAACCCTAACATCCGCCGAGAGAGGTACGCTTTGCACCGCAGTTATTTGCATGAATGCTGAAGGTTCATATATTCACCCAATGGTTATTTATCCTCGAGTTCGAATGAAGGAGGAGTTTCTTAATGGGACTCCCCCAGGTTCCATAGCAGCTTGTCACCCGTCTGGCTGGATGCAGCTTCATTTATTTGAGAAATGGTTTGACCATTTCTTAAAATGCACTTCTTCGTCAAAAGAAAATCCATCGCTGCTAATTTTGGATGGTCACAAAACACATACGCAAAACATAGCCGTCATTGACAAAGCAAGAGAACATGGTGTGACTATAGTGTGTCTTCCACCACACTGCAGCCATAAAATGCAACCGCTACATGTTTTATTTATGGCCCCTCTTTCTACTTTTTATAGTCAGGAAGTTGAAACTTACCTACGAAACAACCCAGGACATGTTATATCGATTTATCAAGTGCCAAAATTGTTTGGAAGAGCATATTTAAGGGCAGCAAATCCTTTAACAGCAATCCATGGTTTCGAAAAAAGCGGCCTTTTTCCCATTAATAGACATGTGTTTACGGAAGACATGTTTGCTCCAGCAGATCCCACTAATGTTCCAGAGCCTGATCAGAATTTAGTGTTTGCTCCGGAAAATCCTACTGATGTTCCCGAGCCCGAACAGAGTTCATTGCTTGCTCCGACAGATACCACTGAAGTTTCAGAGCCTGATCAGAGTTTAGCGATTTTACCTTCATGCAGTAGAGTCAACATAATTAGTGCAGTAATAATACCGCCTCCTATGACAAAATCTGAGCAAAAGTTACAAACTGTTAACAACAATTCAACCTCACCTAAATCTAGATATTGCGTTACTCCACCTCCTTCTACGTCCCAAACAAGCTTACATACGGAGAAGGCACACACCGAATATAATTTTAGAAGAGAATCAGATAGTGATGATGATAACCAACCCCTGGCCAACCTAAAAAAACCAAATTTTATTTTTCCTGTTGCTAATTGCCCTTACCCTAAAGCGACGGAAATAAAAAGAACTTTTAGGAAGAACAGAGGAAAAGCTGCAGTTTTAACCAGCACACCCTATAAAGAGGAATTAAATGCCAGTTTGGGAGGAAGGGCTAAATACAAAAACAAACAGAAAATTAAAGGAAAAGCCAAAAGAGTCAGCAGAGCCGTATTTAAAGAAGAAACCTCAAGCAGTTCAGAGAATGAAGACGACCCCACATGTTTTTATTGCAAGAGGTCTTACTCCAAAGACACAAAGGGAGAAGGATGGATTCAATGCACCGCATGTAAAAAGTGGCTTCACGAAGTGTGCGGAAACGCGGATAGTGACGATGACTTTTTCACATGAACACGTTGTTTTTGTTAAGGAAAACGTATCCCATTTTAAAAGTATGGGCTATCCCATTTTAGCGGCACTATGTTTCTAAAACGGGAAATATTCCTCCTATTTAACTATTTTTTTTTTTTTTTGAAGAATGTACTGTTATTTTTGTACGTTTTTTTTACATTTAATAAAGTAATGTTACAGAAATTAAATGGCAGTCCCACTTCGCGTTTAATTTAATTTATGAAAAAAATATTCACGCCCAAGTCTTAAGTATCCCATTTTGGGTAGACTTCCCCTACGTGTAATTGCTCAATAGACTAAACGCAATTGAATAGCTCTCGTCCAGAGAGCCCCGTACGCACACGGCTTAATAATGACGAATCGCAAAAAATTTCGAATGTGAACCCGTTCATATATCTCTATGTATTTTCAAAACGGATACGTCTTTTTACCGATTCGGCATTTGAAAATTTGTTGACAAAGCCGAATGTCGCGGTCGGACGGATCCGGCATTTTTCACGATTCGTAATCCCGTAGGCTCGTGTGAAACTACCGTTTAAATTTCATGACCCACTACAACAAAAATACGTTTCGTTATAAATTACGGTCCTGAAAAAAAAGCCGAATCATCCCCGTGTGAAGCCTTGATTAGATTGGGTTACTTTTTGATCGTTTTTCCATTATAAAAAAAAAAACTAGCAGTCATAGGGTAATTCTTTAGTACCCGCTGTATCACTTTACGGTCTAATATTTTCACCAAAATTTGCAATCTCTGCTACTGGATTCTTTTTAAATCCAATTTTTTTTAATCAACTGAAATGGCCATAACCCTAAAAAGTTCAAAGAAGAGCGTGCGGTCGGATAATAAATTAGCAACCATGAGGTAATTGTTTAGTATCTGCTCTTTCACTTTGACGTCTACTACTTTTACCAACACTTAAAATTTGCAACCTCCGCCACTGGATTATTTTTAAATTTATTATTTTTTACCAACTGAAGCGACAATTGCCTCAAAATGTTCAAAAATGCGTTCGGATAGTAAATTAGCAGCCATGGCGTAATTGTTTAGTATCCGCTCTTCCACCTTGACGTCTAATATTTTTACCAACACTTCAAATTTGCAACCTCCGCCACTGGATTCTTTTTAAATTCATTATTTTTAACCAGCTAAAATGACAATTGTCCCAAAAAGTTTAAAAATGGGTGTGCGTTCGGATAGTAAACTGTTACCAGGCCGAGAAAAATGTATAATAGGTATAATGAAAAATCGCAGCTGATAATTTTAAATATACCTACTGGCTTTTCCAACTGGAAAAGGAACAAGTCCGTAATGGAATCGCACTTCAAATTGAGAATGTGGTACAGCGAGCCGCAGATGCAACAAAATCGAGCCCAACAACGATCGCAAATAATGTAAAGAAGAATGGAATAAAATCAGATGAGGATTACGCTTCCAGTATGTCTTCCAAGCAAAAAACCGCAAAAAATCAAAATTACAAGATATTTAAAAGAATAATTCGGGACACAATTTACTCTATGTACGCCAGAAAAGAATATATAACATTTAACATTGGCAATAATAAGACAAAAGTTCAGGAAAAAAATGAATATTTTGACTTTTCCGTCGACTCCTTAAGAAGTTGGATCAAAAGTATAGGCTTCAAGTATAAAAAATCAAATAATAGAAAATATTTGATGGACTTGCCAGATATTGTTTATAAAAGAATCAGTTTTTGATAACTTTTTCAGTTTAACAACCATTCAAGTAGCCCCATTAAATAAAATTAAATTTTAGTTGTAAATAAGTAAATATATCCTCCTTCTTGTCACTGTCATCTGTCAGTAGCCAAAACTTCAATGTTAGTTTGTCACAAGCTCACTGCTGTCAGAGTTCTTCTTAAAAAGTTCGCTGTAAATTTGTTACCAAAATTCATTATTGAAAATGGTGCACAATGATTGCCTTTTTCTCTCTTTTATTCAGGTGAATGATGCAAATACACACAATGAAACGTACTATTCGCTTTTACGTATATATTAAACTAAACTAAGGTCACAGTTAGATGGAAATAGAAATTCGCGGTATTTTACGTTTCTAGCTTTTCTAATGCATTAGAGAAGTAAATTTGAAACGGAAACAAGATTGTATGCATATTTTTTTACAATTTTGTTAAATTATTATAATGAGGCTCTATCCAATAATTATGAAGTGGTTATATTTGTTTAAAAAATAAATATACATCAATCTGCAATAAAAATGTTATTTTAATGAAAAATAAATACACGAAATTAATTTGAATCAATCACAAAATCTATCCCGCGAAACGCCTAAAGTGTGTGAGAGCTTAAGATGTGCGCTTCGCTTAGCTTGGGTTAGTTTGGGTTAGCTTGAGTTAATTTGGGTTAATTCGGTATAAAAAGCTGCTTTCTAAACCGAATTAACCCAAATTAACTCAAGCAAACCCAAGCTAACCAAAACTCACCAAAGCTAACCAAAACCAACTCAACCTTAGAAAAGCTAACCAAACGTAACGAAAAAGTACGGCCACCATCTTAGACTATTTCCCATTTATTCGGGAAGTATTTATTTATTGGGCACACAAAAGCAGTGAGGTAATTGGTGGTGCGGGGACAGTTGTGGAAATAGATGAAGCTAAGATTGGAAAACGGAAATATAACAGGGGCCGATATTTAGAGAGACAGTCGGTTTTTGGTGGAATTGAAAAGGAAAGACGCAAGTTTTTTTTGGTTACTGTCGAAGATCGATCGTCTGATACGTTAATGAATACATTTTTAGTGATTGTTGGAAAGCCTACGATTGTTTGTCAGAAAATGGTTACACACACCTTATTGTTAACCATTCCCTAAATTTTGTTGATCCGGAAACAGGCACACATACACAGAATATAGAAAGACGATGGAGAGAAGTGCGGAGATTGGTTCCGCGTTATGGTAGGAAGAAATTGCATTACGAGGGATATCTGCCAGAATGCTTATTTATGATGAGGCATCCTGATTACCGCGGTGAACGATATTCTCCCCCGCCTCATTAGATCTTACACCCCAACTACACGTGACTACTACTAAAATTATCATTTTCTTGTTTTAAAAGTACCAAAAATTGTTGTTTTTCTAACGATTTTGACGCATTTTTTTACCTCGTAAGAAAAGGTGCTGACCCAAGCTAATCAAAACTAGCGCTTTTCTCTTAGTAATTGGATTGGTTATAAACCAATTAACCAAAATTATAAAAATATGCAGAAAATCTTGTTTCCACCGATATATTTCCTTTCAAATTTGCTTTTTTAATGCATAGAAATATCAAAAATCGGGAATTTCTTTGATATCCGATAATTATCCAAACTGACAACAATAATTAACCAAAGAAAGTGATTTATTTTTACATTAGTTTGGGTTAGCTTCGGTTAGTTTACGTTAGTCCTTGTTGGTTGCGCCTACGTGAATTTGGGTTAGTGTTTCTTTACCTCGTAAGAAAAGGTGCAACCTTTGGCCACATTGCAACAATCCTCCTGCGTCATATGCCAAAAATGACCTGATTTGTACATTTCATCTCCTCCAAGGTCAAACTTTGGGGCTTTTTTGTGGGAGAACCAAACAATTGCGCAATATTTTAATGGTCAAAAACGTCTTTTAAAGGTGTCTAAATAAAGAAGAAACAAGTGTTTCTACAAAATTCCAATGGTTGTTAAAATGAAAAATTACCCAGTTTTTAAGGGAGTATATCAAAAATGTAAAGTTAAGTCCGGAAGGTTTTACTCTAGTTTTTATTGACGAGACGTGGATCTTTACAAGGGATCACTTCGAAGTAGTTGGCAAGATGACACCATGCACACGGATTCAAGAGAAAACAGTGAATGTAAAAATATGTTTTTACCTTTTTAGATTTTTTTAAAATAAAAACTGGTGCCTTGTAAATCTTCATAATTTCGTCTGTTTCATATTTTTATCCGCTAATAAAAGTACAAAAAAAATTAAAAAGTTGGTCTAATCGGACAGTTTGGAAGCTATGGCCCTTCAAAGTCCTCGCGCGGATCCCTCAAAATATCGCAGCGAAGCAATATAAGCACCGAAAATTATAGTTAATATTCGGTGATATAAGCAATACATAGCCTAGGAATGCTAAATATTAATTTGACGTATTTAAGGATTATTACAGATTATGAAGCTCATAATATTGTTCCGCCGTAAATTTTGGAGACCTTATAAAGCGCCGTACCTACCAAACAGTCCAAATAATTTTTGAATTTTTTTCTTGGTTAAAAAAAATCATAAGTAGGGCAATATGAGGGAATTTGACTCTATGTACTATGTGCACGGAACATTACTTATTAGTTATGTCAAATTTATATTCTGGTAGAATGATTTCGAGTATTTTTGCTGTTTAACAGAAATTGAGTTATCTTTTAATTTTTAAGGTCATCGTTATATTGTGGTCCACGCCGGAACCAAAGATGGCTTCATCAAGGGAGCGGGTTTAATATTCAAAAGTGGATTAAAGGCGGGGGATTATCATGGAAATATGAACAAGAAAAACTTCGAACACCTGTTTAAAAATCAGCTGGTCTCGAATCTTCCCCCAAAGTCATTTATAGTCATGGACAATGCAAGTTACCATTGTTGTTTATTAGAAGAAATTCCGAGAATCTTGGACAAAGCAGAGACTGATAGATAGGTTGAAGAAAAAGAATAGTGACCTTCCAGAAAAGGCCATGAAAGATCAAATATCGAGTACTGCATGCAGAAACTGATTCAGTGAAAGAAAATACTTCCTTGATGAATATGTTAAACCTTTAGGACATAAAATTTTTGCAACTGCCGCCATACCATTGCCAGTTTAATGCTATTAAAATGGTATGGTCGGTGGTCGGAATGTAAACGAAAATACGATCAATATATTTCCAATCTTAAGTAGTCACCTTCAGAAATTCTGGCTACATGGGAAATGGTAATAAACGAAATGTCAATAAACCATTGGCAAAAATATGTTATTCATATATACAGAAAAGATGATTCAAGAGGCTTGGAAGGCAATACGAGTGTGTGATGCCTTTGACATTCCGCCACTTGCAATTACGACTGACGAAGACGACGACGACGAAGATAATATCTCTGACTTTAGTTGTGACTCTGACAATACTGACGAGACTGAGACGTTTTTGTTCTTGCAACTTTTATTTTATGATCGTCATTTAAGTATTCAATGATATCGTTACAATTACATTAACTTGGCAATGCAATATTGTGTGATGTTTTTTGAGTTTGTATGTTTCGTTTTTTGGATTGGTATTTTCATTTTGATATATTAACACATTCATCCAGGCAGTATTTTTTTTTAATGAAAAAGTAAATTAAATTGTCATTATTTTAATTTCTCCCTGTAAGTTAAAATAATTTTATACCATTCTTCCTATTATTCACAATTTTTGAAAGCTCAGTTTTGTTACTAGATGTATGTGCTCATTGTATTACATTCTCAATTTGAAGTGCCATTTCGTTTCGAACTTGCTCCTTTTTCAGTTGAAAAAAAGCCAATATATTTAAAATCATCATCTACGTTTGTTCATTATACATGATTAATCATAATAATTGTTAATTGTTATTAAGTTTGTTACTAAATAAATAAATATTGCAAGATTATTTTTATTTTTTGAGGAGAAAGTGTATAGACGAATGTAAAAAATATAATATTCTGCTAAATCATCATTTGTTAATTTCTGAACATATAAAAAACATAACAGACTATTAATTTCTGAACGCGATAGTAAATTTCCTAACCTAATATTGATTGGCAAAAATATCTATGCCATACGTTTTTTCTCATCTGGATAACTTAACTACAAATGGGTATAATTCCGCTTTTAAGCCCCTGGCACAACACTCTGCTACTTAGACAAGACATCTTTTAATGATGTCACAGAACAGATTCTAGGGAGGGCATCACCATCCACAAAGCACGGAGGAACCTCAAGATTGTGAACAAGTCTACGGAGATTACCAACAATAATTACATTCTAGCGCAGATCCCTTACTTTGGAATAAACTTTGACGGCATGCTCCGAACCTATCTTATGCATTTTTTTTCTTGGCATGTCGAATTAAGTTACAATTAACAAAAACGGGTTAAAGTGTACACCAATTGTAACAAATTTTTAACTTTTTCTTTAATAATATATAATAATTTATAACAAGCTAAATACTTTAATAATTTCTCGAATAAAGGCTGCCTTCTTAAGCTTTTTCTATGTCTCACATTATTCCCACTTAATTACATGACATCCACTCCTATAGACATGCTCAGCGAAATCAGATCCTAATGTGGCATATTTCACGTCCAAAAAGGAGATAATTCCCAAATCTTGGTACTAGATCAATTAAATGCTGAAATATTTTGCTGAATGTATGCTATTTCATTAATCATCCTCTCTCCCCAGTCTTGCGTTGTCTGTGTTATTCTATGCTGAAACCATGATACTTTGTCAAAGCATGCTTTACCATGCTAGATTTTGGTGTGACCTTACTTCTGAATGTGTTTATAATTATATTTTCAATTCGTTTACGTATGATGCCCCATATGCAAATAGTAGCTGATTATCAGTTTAGATGCGAGTGTGGTTAAAAGCTTTTTTAAAATCGACTTTAACATAATAGTTGCACCATAGCTTAGTTTTTTTCTATACCCAGGTAGTTTACATATTTCATATCAGTAAGAACTTGTCGTTTCCTGCATGAGTAATCTGCTTTTCCACTTTTTTCACTTGATCTCGCTGCATTCTTCTATCATTATCGATACTAGATATCTATGTGCAGACGAATTTAGAAATCTATTTAAAACTTTTTTCCAGTTTAGGATAGGTCAGTTTCAAATTGGCAATTTCGATACAAAATATTTCAATATTTTCAGTTGTGATATTAAAGTTTTTGTACCTTCCTTTAGCGATATTCGATAGGATAGGAGCAACTCAATTATGTAGATCGATGAAACACAAATACATAGAAATCTGAGGGCCAGTCTTTAAAGTTCTATTCTGTCGTGAGTGTCACAAAGTATTTTCTAGCATAATTAATGATTACTTTATTTCATTGCTTCGTTATTTCTTAATTTAACAATTTTTTCTTAATCCTTTGTCTTCTTGAAATTATTACTGTCGCTTAAAGCCTTGTCCTTTTATTAAAATTTTGTCACCATTGTCAATTTGATGGCAAAAATATATACATTTATGATTTATTTTTGACATTTAATAATGAATAAATTTAAAAATTGGTTGATAGACAATACAACTTTTCTGTCTATTCCGACTTACATAAATACACACATATTTACTATTATCATCGGCAACATAAAGTAAAGATGCTTATTACTTAATAATTCTTTAAGAAATTGCTGTCATGATGGGATTTTAAACTTCTTTGTGTGGCCCATGCAAATGATACAAATTTTCAATGAAATAAAACATTCACTCACTTAAATCAGTTAGAACCCCTTATAGAAATGGAACATAATGTTGTAAATTCCATGCTTAATATTATTAATAATTACCACTTCGATTTTGATGAGGTCAAGGGATTATTGAGTCCGTAATTAACTAATCTTCTGCCAGAATCGAGAAACCACATGAAAATTTGATCAAGATTTAATCGCGCGTCTCACATGTATCGTCGTAGAAAACGCACGTGATCGAACACGTGAGCGTCGGTCGAGCGTCGAGGCGGTCCGAAGAGGCGTCGCGTTTCGCGGCAACTGGATGCTGGAAGGAATGTGTTGGCCTTTAGCCGAAGAACTAGGATGCGCATGATTCCAGTGGAAAAGTTTCGGTTCAAGCCCACTTACGCTCCTTAGGGGGACTTTAAAACACGAAAACTATTATTGGGTATGGGGATAGCGGAACATATGTGCTACTTTTTATGGAATATGTTACATGAGGGTATATATAACTATATAACCTTAAATGCATGCATGTCCAGCACCAAGTTTATTTTTCCTCCAGTTATCAACTAACCGCCTTTAGTTATCTCAAGATAAGCCATTTGAGTTTTCAAATTTTCTTCTTATCCATATGTTTATGTGATTGTTGGCAATTGTAATTTCATTTCGGTTTTCCTTTCAAGAGTATATTTCAGGCATGAGGTTCGATAATGATCTGGCCCTCAATTTACCAGTTGTCATCCCATCTATAGATACTTCAAGTTCAACTCCACAGTTCAAAAGCTAGGATATTCTTTAGCAACATATCAGTTGAAGTCCAGCTTCCTGGTCCTTACAGTAATACAGAAATGCATAGCAACACAACATACTTATTTTCAGCTCTTAATTTAAAATATCACTATATAAGCACATTTTATAACTGGGAGGAATGGGAATATAGTCTTAACTAGGCGGCTATTTATTTCTTTGTGCATATGCCAGTTGCCATCTTCATAGCCATTCGAGGTAAGTGAAGTTATTTGCCTATTCCAGAATATCCCAAATAAGATTGTATTTGTGGTATATCTATTTTACGTATATTTCTGCTAAGAATTAAGATCTGGTGCAACGATAATTAACACACTGTCATCCGCATATCTTATATCTTGACAACGATGTTACCATTGGCAGCAATTCTCTTTAAGAAAATATTTGGAGCATATAATAGAGCAAATAATTGTATATGGCAACTAGGCCATAAAACTTTTAAACTGTTGTTTAAGCTGTTGGTTTCAAAATATTAGCATGTTCAAAAGTGCTTTTATTTGGCAAAACTATACATTTTTTACTCAGGCTCAGCCACTCATTTACTATCACCCCGGATTCATATATTCCATTGAACATGGTTGTAAAGACTTCTTTGACTTTCTTCTCCGAAATTTCAATTGCTTTTGATACTATTTTATAGGTTTCAGTGATTCCCTTTATTAGCTGCCTTAACAGCGTTTGCAACTTCATCAAGGATTATAGAAATACTCGGGTGAGTGCCGTCTTCATTACGGTCTATACTTAAACAAGTCCTAATATAAACTCTTCTTACATACTTCCAATTCATTTTCCCCACTAGTTAGTCTATTTTAGCACGTTCTTTAACATTTCCGTGTAGTATCATGCTCTTTGACATTTTTTCATGTACCTGTATTTTTCTGATTTAAGTCAGGCTCATTCATTGACTTGATATCATCCCGGATTCATATATTTCATTAAACATGGTTGAAAAGACTTCTTTTACTTTCTACCTCAAAATTTCAGTAGTTTCTGATACTATTTCATGGGGTTCAGCGGTTCCCCGATTATTACCTGCCTTAATAGCATTTGCAACTTTATCAATGATTATAGAAAGACTCGAGTGAGGTCTGTCTTCATTAAAGTCTGGACTTGAAGAAGCCCTAATATGTATTTTTCTTACATACTTCCAATTCATTTTCACCCACTAGTTAGCCGGTGTTCCTTCGGAAGTCTATTTTATCACATTTTTAAACACTTCCGTGGAATTTAAAAGCATCGTGTTCTCAGACTTTCTTTCATGTATCTGTATTTTTCTGATTTAACTCAGGCTCAGCTACTCACTTGGTTTCATCCCTAATTCATATGTTTCATTGACCATGACAGTCAAGAATTCGTTTGCTTCATTCTCCAAAGTTTCAGTTGCTTTTGATACTATTTTATGGGGTTCATTGGTTCCCTTATTAGCTGTCTTAACAGCATTTGTAACTTTATCATGGATTATAGAAAGACTCGAGTGAGTTCTGTCTTTATTAAGGTCTGGACTTGAAGAAGCCCTTATATATATATTGTTCTTACATACTTTTAATTTATTTCCGACCACTAGTTAGCCGGTGTTTGTTGGGAAGCCTATTTTATCACGTTCTTTAACATTTCCATCGAGATTAAAGATATCGTATTCTCTGACATTCTTCTTTAATGAATATGTATTTTCCTAATTTAACTCAGGCTCATCCACTCACTGGGTTTCATCCCAGATTCATACATTTCATTGAACATGAATGTAAAAATTCCTTTGCTTTCTTCTCCAAAACTTCAGCTTTTGATAGTATTTTATAGGATTCAGTGGTTCCCTTCATTAACTGTCTAAACAACATTTGCAACTTCATCAAGGATTATGGAAAGACCCCAGTGAGTTCCGCCTTCATTAAGGGCTGGAATTAAAGAAGCCCTAAGATATATTTTTCTTACATACTTCCAATTCATTTTCGCCCACTAGTTAGCCGGTGTTAGTTCGAAAGTCTATTTTAGCACGTTCCATAATATTTCCGTGTAGTATCGGGCTCGCTGGCGTTCTTTATGTACCCCTATTTTTCTGATTTAATTCAGGTTCAGTCATTGACTTGGTATCATCCCAGATTTATATATTTCATTAAACATAGTTGTTAAGACTTCTTTTGCTTTCCTCTCCAAAATTTCATTTGATTCTGATACTATTTTATGAGGTTCAGTGGTTCCCTGATTGTTACCGGCCTTAATAGCACTTGCAACTTCATCAAAAGTTGTAGAAAGACTTAAGTGAGTTCCGTCCTTATTAAGGTCTGGACTTGAAGAAGCCCTAATATATATTTTTTTCACATAACTCCAATTCATTTTCTCCCACTAGTTAGCCGGTGTTTAGAATATAATAGAATTGAAGGGAGTTGGCGCTGGTACCCGCCTTTGCCACTGAAACCTTTGCAGGTTTATTGTAGCACTCCGAACGATGCTTTGAGGACCTCATTCAGTCTGGTCTTTCTAATCAGGCTCCACAAATGGAGTACCGGCTCCTCCATATACCTCGCAGGGCCTGGTTTGGTCTCTACTAGCTTTGCATACCTGAGCCTGCAGAGAGCCTCACACTCGCACCACACGTGTTTTGGAGTTTCCTCCTCCTCCTCCTTCTGACAGAACCTGCAATGGCTATTATCTGCCAGGCCGATCTTTTCCATGTGTCTGTTCATTCTACAGTGCCCCGCCAGCTGACCCACTAATATTTTTATCGCTTTGCGACTCTCTTAAGTAGATCTACCATGAATTTTAGGGAGCCATATTTTATGAACTGTTTGGCCTGTAGTTGCCGCGGTGCTTGTAACCACCAGTTTAGAGATATTTTTATCTATCCAGCTTTTACCTGCAGCTTTGATAACTCTTCCTGCTATCCCGCAGTAGGGCTCAGGTCCCAACGTAACCTCACTTGCGCCCCGTTTTGCAAGTTTGTCGGCTTCTTCATGGCCTTGATATGCTTCATATCCCGGAACCCACGCAATGTTGAGTATTGTTACGACCGACCTCTTCAAGGGCACTTATGCAGTCTTTAACTAGTCTAGATCTGACCTTGTGTGCACTAACTGCTTTTAAGGCGGCCTGAGTGTCGGAGTATATGACTACCCTCCTTTTTCTAATATTCAATTTCTCTATCTCCATGGCGCAGTGTTGAATTGCCGCAACTTCTGCTTGGAATACTGTGGCTTAACTGCCCATGTTTATGGAGATATTTGACCTTAGTCCGTGGACCCGGCTCCCACCCCTTTACTAGACTTAGAGCCGTCGGTATACCATGCTTGGTCTGCTTCTATAGGAACCCCCCCACCCCCATTTTGCTCTGCCTACAATTGCTACTGAGAAGGGTCTATGAAGCCCATAGGAGGGGATTGTTTCGTCTGATGGCATTTCAAAGAGATACTTGATCTCCTCGCTGTCCTCTAGTGTCCAGCTTGTGAGCCTTTCCCATTCAATGATGGCTTGTTGCCTTTCTTGAACCGGTATTGTACCATTTTTACGTTCCCCTGTATGAGGATATGTAATGGAGGTAGATATATCAGGACTTCCAGTGCTGCAGTTGGGGTTGTTATCATCGCCCCCGAGACGCACATACTAGCCGGTGTTTACTTGGGAGTCTATTTTAGCACGTTCCTTAAAATTACCGTGGAGTATCGTGCTCTCTGCTGTTCTTTCATGTGCCTGTATTTTCGGATTCAACTCAGACTCAGTCATTGACTTGGCATCATCCCAGATTCATATATTTCATTGAACATGGTTGTAAAGACTTCTTGTATTTCCTTCTTTAAAATTTCAGTTGCTTCTGATACTATTTCAGGAGGTTGAGTAGTTCCTTGATTATTAGCTGCAAGCATTTGCAACTTCATCAAGGATTATAGAAAGTCTCACGTGAGTTCCGTCTTCGTTAAGGTCTAGACTTAAAGAAGTCTAATATAAATTCTTCTTACATACTTCCAAGTCATTTTTGCCAACTAGTTAGCCGGAAGGTTATTTAAGCACGTTCTTTAACATTTCCGTGTAGTATCGCGCTCTCTGATATTCTTCCATGCACCTGTATTTTTCTGATTTAACTCAGGCTCAGCCATTGACTTGGTATCATCTTGGATTACCCGGATTCATAAATTTCATTGAACATGAAATTTCAGGTGCTTCTGATACTATCTTATGGGGTTTGGTGGTTCCCTCATTATTACATGCCTTAACAGCATTTGCAACTTCATCAAGTATTATAAAAAGACTCGAGTGAGTTCTGTCTTCATTAAGGTCTGGACTTGGTTTCACTGCGGTATGAATTCGATTCAATTAATTTCCTTCACTGCAATCTTTAGTCAAAGCGGAAGAAGATGTAGTACTTATGAAGTAGCCTCTTACCATTTCTTTAAACGCGATGTTGCAAGTTTTGGAGGTGAATAGCGAAGTGTTCTTCGAAAATCGGCAAAAGTTTTCAATAATTATCAGGAAATTTCATTAATTTGTCTTCGAAGACCGTAAAATATGCACTAATTGAAGAAACTGGTATTGGGAAGTTGCACCACGTTTGACATTAATGCAAAACAGAATCAGTTCATTGTGATTAGTTGCGCCCAAGAGTGCCACTAAAATCAGCAGGTTCAGATCATCCAGATGCTTGAACGGATATGTTGGCTGAGTTTTGAAAATTCAACATTCATTAAAGTATTGGGGACTTGCTGAATCTGCTTCAAAATCACTGTCACTTGTTGATTGCATACGTCATCAATTTTTGATGATCCTCTATCATCTTCCAGGAGTATCGGCAGATTACTGAATGACGAAATAAGTACTCGTTCAGAATATATTTGAATCTAAATGGGTGTCTACTGCTATAATTGTTGCTCTTGATATTTACGAGACAAAAATAGCAGCAACCGTGATGGATTCTTGGTTCCCTCCTAGTCATTGGTACTTGACATCTTCCTTATGTCCACTGTCGCATGTTTTACATACAAAAATGGATCTCCCATGTGAACTCCAAAATAGGGAACAATTTTCTACGTAGGGTTGTAGATGCCGTGATTTTAATTAAGTGTTTTGCATTACTAAATTACGCCGAAAATGTAGACAAAATTACAACATAACTTCATTTACGAAAAGTCATTAGTAAACCTCGTAGTACACTGAACAGGGTAGAGCAAAGATAATATGGGCAGGATTTCACCTAGTTCGTGGAGGGAGAGTTGCAGATATAGCAGGTATAACCCAAACTATCCCAACCTAACCTATTTGGCTACTTAGTTTCTAATATTAAATCCAAAATTTCATATATTGCTTCTAAAGATGTGATTACTTAATTATTATGAAGCAGTAATTGAAATTTGAATTATTTATTCTTACTACATTTTGCCAAGTAGTTAAAACTCATTTCTTTGCCCACAGCGTATATTTTATTATATTATTATTAACCCTTCTGTTTTGACTTTAGATCTTCAAATTAAGGCAAGGCATACGTATTTTTTCACTTATCTGACGTCACGTTTCAAAGACTAAATATTAAAATATGGCGAAACTCTCGAAAGGGCCAAAAGCAACACAGTAATAGGCGTTGGTAGTTATTACTATCTTGAAAGTACACTGCACCGCATCGTCTGACACTGCACTAGATGATCCTCCCGTAATACGTCCACTTAAATTCCATCGGGGTTTGTCGAGCCGCTCCAGTCAACATCGATTCGATTAGACGTAATGTCGGATTCCGGAAACATCGAGAGGGTTTTGGAAAACAGAAGGCGCAGCGTCGACATATGTGAACAAGTGAAGCACGCCAAAGTACGGCACACACGATCGCCCTATTTTTATCGGGCTATTTGTCGAACGCACACTTGATTTACTATCAATAGTTTACGACTATTTAATCTCCCGTCCTTTCCTTTTCGATAAAGACGTTCCAATGGATTAAATGGATTGGTTGGTAATCATATACGGGGAAAAGTTAGATAGATACAATCCAAATAAGAGCGGTTAGTATGTTCATGTTCGAGAGCAGTATAATTAAGTATCTTGTGACAGAATCTCAATTTAAGAAATCTATGCTGATATATTTCCCTCACATAAGATTCGCAGTTTTGGATGAAAGATCGGATCTGTCTTGGAAGTAAAATGCACCGGTTAAAGACAATCCATCCCTTATATTTCCAAAATAGATGTAAGTATTTCGTATTTTCGTACACGTAAGTGGGCCCCGATGGGGCCCTCCACTGCGACCCTTGATCTATTGTGCTTCACAATTGTGGTTTCCACTGGTCCAGACGGTGGATGTAAGTTAGCACGGATTTATTTTAGGTAGTCTAACTGAGATTTAACCTTAAAAATCCTTTTCAAAATATTACTAGGTGGATTATATTGTAAACCACTTGGAACTCAGCTTCCCTCGTAAGAGGTGCTGGATCGGGGTACACGGGGGTTTTGGCTTAACCGCCCAAAAAGCGTGAATCGAGTACCACCAGTAAAACTTCCTTAATCCTAAGGTATGGTGCATGCCAAAGGGATGGATGTCTGGGGAGGAACATGGTCTCTAGCGATGGTTCGCGGGATCTTTATGGACTCTGAGAAACAAACCAATGGCTCGGGAAAGTCGAAAGGTTATCCCATAGCTAAATCAAAAGGTGGTATACACGAGGTGCCCTCGGATGGACAGGAGTCAACGCAGGGAACCTCCCATGGATCCTGTGCAACTGATCAACTATGGACCAAATGAGAGTAGCCAGACTGTTGATCGGAGACGTCCTCGAGAGGATACCCGCATGACCGAAGACCTATAACAACGGGTAAGAAAGAGTCTTCCCAATTTTTTTCTTTGCTTTATATATTTTTAAGATATATTGAGATAAATTTAGAACATAGAAAGGTAATTTCGGCATTTTTATGCAGAAAATTCAAGGAGTACAACATATATATAGCACTAGTACAGGAACGCTGTTAGAGGACTTGGCGCAGAAGGTGAAACGGCTCATTACTATACCACCTCCAAAGTGTCAAAGGCCTGCGTCTATACGAGCGATGGGAAGGCTATGCCGCTGCCAAAAACCTTTACTAAGTACTTGGAAGCAGTCAAGGTTACTATAAATAAGAGAAATGATAGAAGGGAAGTTGTGATTTGCAAGGCTTACTTTCCTATCGAAGCGGACAGCACCTGTAGGAAAGTTGCCGCACTTGTGGAGTGGTGCGGCACCAGAAATCTACCTCTGTTATTAGGATATGATATAAACTCGCATCATACGTGAATCCTAGAGGAAGGGCTCTACTTAAGTGACCTCTATATCCCCCATAGAGAATCAGCGCCTAAATTTTTCACACCAGACTACAAATCTCTGCAAATGCAGTAGGCGTGCGGGGATATTAACACGACGTCTTCAGCGGTCAGACTTAGCGAAGTCCTAACCAGAGCTTCCTGCTTTACTGCTTCCGGACCATTCTGAGCAGACCATCTTGAATTACGGTATATGAAGGTCAACACTGGACTATAAACTGTCAGCAAAGACCATAATTTATGAGAGGTAGAAATGGGCAATTGCAGCCCTTTTTCTTTTAGGTTTTCGGGAGAAGAAGGGGCGTTTCTAGCGCTGAAACCGTGGAGAACCAAGGCAGACTAAATGAACATCCTGACGAGGATGAAGATCATCACGAAGGCGTACAAGAAAGAGTCATGCGCCAAGAGCAGAAACACATTCAGCCTAGGTGTGATGCTTCGACCTCACCAGCTGAGGTTGCGGGCATCATAAAGAGCCTGAAAAAAAGAAAAGCACCAGGAGAGGACAAGATCAGCCACATAATGCTCAAAAAGTTACCTAGAAAAGGTATAACTGCAACGGCCAACATCATCAACGCGATGATGAGACTGGGGCACTTCCCTGATAGGTGGAAGGAGGCTGAGGTGATAGTATACCTAAACCAGGTAAGGATAAGACCAATCCTGTAAATTACAGGCCTATCAGTCTCCTTACTGCTGTTAGCAAGGTGGCAGAGCGAGCTATACTGAAGAGACTGAACAACGAGTCAAACGAGCAGGACACAATCCCTTGTTTCCCGTACGGATTCAGGACGGGCCGCTCATCCGAGCTACTACTGCTAAAAGCAGTAGAATACATCACAAAAGGCTTCAACGGCGGCAAAGCGACAAGTGCAATCTTTCTAGACGTAGAAAGAGCATTCGATAGAGTATGTCATCAAGGGCTGTACTATAAGATGATAGTAGGAGGCTACTCTGATCGAATGATCAAGATCATAAGAAGCTGACTGACAAACAGAAGATTTCACCTGAAAATCAAGGACAAAACATCCAGGTCAAGGACACCTCAGGCAGGAGTACCGCATGCAGGGCTCTTGGATTGTCCCTGTACTCAATATATACACACGATATTTGAAGACGCACAAATATCATTGTATGCTGACGATACAATGATACAATTCACACACAATAACACAACGAGGATAAGCGCTGCGCTACAGGGGGCCACAGAAGAAATCATCAACTGGATGATAAAATGGAAGATTAAAGTCAACGAACGAAAAACGCAAGCAATAATTCTCCATAGAAGTAGGAAGGCTACAAGACCACACATAAGGATACACAACATCAACATTCGTTGGAGTGACGAAGTCAAGTACCTTGGAGTGCACCTGGACCGTAGCCTAACATGGAAAAGGCACATCCAAGCTACAAGAGACAAAACCAAGCGGGCAATGACTATGCTAAACCCCCTAATTAGGAGACATAGCCAAATGTTACTGAAGACAAAGCTCGTCATGATAAAGGCAATAGCCAGATCTCAACTGACGTATGGCTCAACAGCCTGGGGATACGCAGCAAAATCAAGCATTAAATTGCTAACGAGTACAGAGAACGTACTAATCAGGAGAGCAGCTGGCGTACCTTGGTTCGTCAGAAATTCCGACCTGCAAGCGGACCTACAGTGGCAACATTTAGAAGAGTATAGTCGAAAAGGCTAGGCGCGTATTCCTAAAGACAGAGAACCATGCTGATGAAGACCTGAGAGAAGTTATCAACTTCCACCCAGATGACCCAAGGACCAGAAGATGGGCCAAATACAATAGACCCAGGAGTCTAATTGTATAAAAACAACATAAGAGATGACACACAATACACGAGAAGCGTGATCAAGTAATCATGCAACACGTTTTTCTTCTTGAAGTTAAAGTGAAAGTAAAGATTTTTTTTTCAATTAAAATGAAACCTAGCCCCGGAGAGTCGTGTTACAAATGCCCGGCCCCGGTAGTGGGGTCGTTAGAGCGCCACCAGTTCTCTCCATCTAAACTGAAAAAGCTCCGCGAGTGTTGTGAAGGGTGGCTAGGCCCTCTTATTAAATCAAAAATGCACTTAATCTCAACTAAGCAAGAAAGCAAGAAAACACAATCTAAAATTTAAGGAACAATATATTTGCTACTAAGTACTTTTTTTTGAAAACACAGCAACAATCCCACAATAAAATTTGCAAGTTTAAAGACAAAGGAATGTCAAATGACTATTAAAGTAATTGATAAAATAAACAGAGTACAATATAGAGATTGTACGGAGACCAATTCTGTTGTTTATTTATACTCGGTACTGCATGCCTTACAACTAAATGCACTAACCATACAAACCGAAGTGATCACTTTGATGTTAACTAAGCTAATTACATCTAGGTACGCGTGCACTAATAGCTGCACCAATTTTAAATATAGCAATAATAATATGTAGCAATGAACAGCCACAATAATTAAATCAAATGACTCAATAAATCAATAAAAGGAATAAAATTAGAATAACACTATTGAAAGCTTGGCTGTCAATGCTTGACTTATATTATAAAGAAAGAAAATTCAGAGCGGTTATATTACTCGATAAATGAATGAAAGGAATAAAATAATTGAAACTCTTTTAAAGCCTGTCAATGATTGACTTAAATTAAAAAAAGAGAAAATTCAGAGCAATTAGATTAACCGGTCCGATAAACCAGTGAATAAATGAAAATAAAATTAATGAGCTATCTCAGAGCTTGGCGGTCAATGTTTAATTTATATTAAAAGAAGGAAAATTAAGAGGGATTATATTAAACTGATAAACAAACGAATTCATGAAAGATAAAGCTTCTGTACGATACCCAAATCCGGTCATCGAACTCTGGTGGGGGCGCCGGGCACCAATAAATATCTCAGGTACTGCTATTCGATGGCCCCGAGGGAAAAACTAGCCGAGGACTCGATAGCTCGGTGTCAAGATTGGCTGATAATTGAACTGTAGCCCACTAATTGAACTGTGGCCCACTAATTGAAGTTGTGGCCCGCTAGTAAAACTTGTAGCCTGCTAGCAAAAGTGATAGCCTGGTAGTAAAGGTGGTAGCCTGGTAGTAAGAGATGGAAGCCTGCTGGTAAAGCCCTGAAATAACCCAGTGCGCATTAGACAAAGCCCCCATTACTTTAATAAAAAAACATAGCCCCCCCCCTTGCATAAACATATTTTTTTTTATAAAACAAATTCCCCCAGAAAAACCATGGACTTGCAATGACCATCAGCAAATAAAGGAGATACTAAGGTACAGACAACTTGAATATAAAAAAGATAGGTATGAATCACCCCTAAAAGAAAATATAAACTTCCCCATACGATCAAAATTAAAGTTACATTAAAATAAAAATTCGAATTTAATAAAATGGAGTAGATAAGATAACATATGGGACGCAAAGCAAATGGCGCAAAAAATGTTAACACAGATAAAGCAATTAAATCATTAATTTAGGCAAAAAAAACTGTAGCAATAATTACCTCGTTAGTGTGTGAGGGCTATGGGAGGTTCGACGGTCTCGGTCTTATATGACGAACGTGGAAAGCCCCTAGAAATAAGGGAAAAACCATTAGCGTCATGGCGTCGTCCGCGTGCTTCACAGGCAATAGGGAAAAAATAATTCCAGAGAAAATGCTTACCTAGTACAGTATTTAGATCCCGAACAATCGGTCGTGTCAACACACCAAGAGATACCACAATATATCCCCAAAGAAAAGGGTCGTATTAAATCACAATACTAAATGTGGAGTCTCTATATGACTTCTCGCCTTAAAAGGTAATCTTAGAAGAACTCTCGATTGGCTTGCGTCAATTTGCCTTTCTCCTTCTACGAGATTAAAAAAGCTACGTCGGATTAAGAAGTAGTAATGGGCTGAAACATGCCGAGTGGTTCGATACAAGGAATAATTCTAAGATGATAATTGACTGAGTTTTCGTTTAATATGAGAGTAACATGACAGCGGAAGCCACAATTAATGTATTGAAATCAAGTCATTCAAGAAATACCAGAGAATATTCCCTAATAAAACGATAAACTTTTAAAAATTTAAATCGACAGCTGGCATTTATAAGAAATAGTACATTCCTATTACTCGGGACTAACAATCGAATGTTACAAAAAAGCAGTAGCCGGGTGGAAAGATAAAAGCAGAGGTCCCAAAACGATTTAACGATCTCAGAATTGATCGGCCGGCGATTGGACTTCAGCAACCAAGGAGTTCCCAAAATGTTATGAAATATTCAAACCGACAATAAAATATGAATCGACGAGTTTAATGCAGCGTACAGGCGGGTTTCATTATCAGAATTCTTAAAAATATAATTCCGTTCGCTGGCTGTTCTACAGTAATGTAATATAAATCAAGCCAAGCTATCCTAATAACAATGTGCTTCGCTTATCAACTAAAATAATATAGTCACAACGTGTTATAAATGCCAATACAAATATATCGTTAACCCATACGTTGAATAGAGTTAATTTACATTAAGAGAGGCGGCAATTTCAAGCGAATTGTTAGCAAATCGAATCAATAAATTTAGAATTAATAAACCGATGAGTGCAAAATACAGCATAGTTGTTCCCTAAATGCGTATAAATGAAATTCAAAATTATTTGACACTGGCAAAACCGGCCTGTTACAATCACATGCGAGGAAAGTACAAAGGAAGACCAGGACTTAATAGGATTCTATCCCGGAAGTGCTTCACCCGACGTGCAGCAGAAAACCCCTAGAGGGGTTAAAAGCACAAGTCGGAATTCGCTGGGCTTTTAGTGGGTATGCTAATTTGGTGAGTCCCACACTACCCTCCGCTACCGGGGGGATGTGCATAAGAGAGCATTTTCCGAGACCACAAAAAAAACGCTCTAGCAAAATCCTCTTTCTATTAGGAATATTTAAATCCTAACTGGCTGGAGGTGGCCTTTTATTCCCCAGCCAAGGAAGCGGACTTCACTTGGGCGGAATCATACCGTCCACTTAGCCTCTCTTGTTTTATTTTGAAAATAATGGTGGGAATAGTAGATTATCACAGATGGGAGGTGAATTTGGTGGGGACATCAAGCCATACCCAACAATACGCTTTACAATAATAATTTCTTTCGCCCCACGTATACTAACTAGAAAATATTTCCAATGACCCATTGGCAATGACGGGTACTATTTCTTATATTACACAAATGTGGAGCCGTTTTTCTCTTCATTAATTATAATACCTTAAATATTACCTAATTATTTGGTTATTATACTTCTACTAGCCCTAGGTTCAATACCCTCTACACCAATAATTAAGGTTGCTTTTTCCGAGGCACATATTAATTATTTTTCCTTGCCGCGTTGCAAGGAAATTAGCGGACCCGAAGTAATTATCACGGTTCTCTTCCGGAAAATTATGTGCGACACTAACTAAATTATAATTCAAACATTAATTTTCTTAATTTCTTCGCGTTCTGTATTAAGATCTTAGCTTATTTGGCTGTGAAAGATTGATAGTTTAGGATATTATGCCGAGCAAAAGTACATTAATCGTCTAGTCGTGGATATTGTTTTTGTTTGTAAATACTGATGCTAAACGGGTCTGACTAATATTGAGGCGATTCAGGTCGACATGGAGAGAACATAATAATTTGGTAATTTCATAAAATACTGAAATTTAATAGATTGTTTAATTCAATGATGTATCAACTAATGATATTAGGCTGGTGGCTCGAGATAATCATCATTTCATTCAGTGCAGACCTACACAATCCCAACTTGATTCAGTAAGGAGAGCGACGTGAATAAATGTCGTGAAAATGAAAGGCAAAATTACCAAAAAATACGACCTTCTAGGCCGAACTGACATAAAGTCATAGAGTTAGTATTTGTTTCTAAAAAGTTCTAGAACAAAAAAGTTCAAACAGTAGTTTATATTTCATTCCCGAATCTCTGGTATGATGAAAACATCTTCGGCTCCACTACAAGACTATAAAAAGATATTTGTCTTACTAAGAATACCCATAATATATTCAATGTGATATCTAATCATGTTACTATGATTTCTCATTTATATATTGATAGCTCATCACAAATTTTTATCGTCCAATTACGAACAATGACGCTATAAGCAACAAATAAAATCCTAAGTGGTGCTTGGAGCAATATTATGAATTTATTATTTTTCTGACAATAACTTTAAGGGTTATTACGCTTTCGTTATTGTAGAACTTGACTTATTTTATCGTAAGTTCTCGCAGAAACAAAAGTTTTTACGATGAAGTTTGTGATGAAAACTTATGTAAAGTTTTAAAACGATCACTTATAGATTTGAGGCTAAATTATTACTTTGGAATGAATGTAACAACAGTTCATATTAGTACATGTTATTTAATTAATGTTCCTCTTCATGATATGAAATAGGGACATTATTGCTTTTTATGTTTATATAAGGAATATTTGTTATTTCAACTAGTTTCAAAATCACTACGGGGAATAGATATTTTAATTAATACGGAAATCAATATGGGACAAAAAATGTTTAATGAATCTTAAAACCAATATGAGATAAAAATAAAGATAATTTGATTTTACAAATATATTGAACCTAAGGTCTGGCTTCTTGCAAGGCCCAAAGTTGTTTTGAGTAATATTCAATTCAAACACGTGCAAGCTCAATAATCATATCAATAGATAGCGATAATGGAGGAAGTTGTTTAGAGTCTCATACATTTATCGAGCACTGTAAGCAAAGACAGTTGGTTCTTTAGTGACAATGATTGGCTGGGCGACGTTTACTCCTCCTCATCTACGGCCATTTGGATTACGACGCTTGTTTTCTCTTCTGACGTGCGTGTGGTCTGATCTGAATTTGGTTTGTTTATAATTATTGTCCAGGCGTTGGCAAGGTATCGCCTTTTAGGTTTAGTTATCCGATTTTGTTAATTTCAATTGTTTTTTTTATTATCTTGGGCCTTGGCCGCGTTAATGGTGAATGTGTGAGATGTGTCCAGTAACTGCAATGTGCAGAGATAGGTTCTTTACGAAACTGGCAAGCCAGCTTCCTTAACAACCTATCTCTGCACATTGCACAGTTACAGTTACTGGACACATCTCAGACACATTCACCATTAACGCGGGCGTGCCTCAGGGAGTAATACTATCACCAACTTCGCTCCTCATCTATATTAGTGACCTGCTGTTCGAAACCAATAATCTTGTTTACAGTTTTGCGGATGACAGTATCATTGTCTCCCAATTTAGATCGGAAGAACCATTACCAGCGACTGAGACATATCGCCGCAGACAGGAGCAGATTACAGCAAATAATCAAGTTCTGGAGAAGGTTTGAACTTAGGACCACAAAAATGTGGTCCAGTTAAAGGCAAACCCAAGAAAGCCAATACCACGGACACTGACATCATTATAGCAGGATCGATCATTCCTTTATCCTCGTCAGTCGTAGTACTGAGTGTCTCGATCAACAGCAATATGCCGTGGCAGAACTACGTTGTTAACATCGCAAAATCAGCCTTGCAGAAGCTTGGTGCGCTATTTCGCTATAAAAAACTGTATCCATCGCAGCAGCTGCACTTGCTCTACAAAGCGCAAATAAGACCGTGCTTAGAATATTGCTCACGCATCTGGGGTGCGCACCGAAGCATACCCTAAAGCTGCTGAATTCCATTCAGAAGAGAGCTCTGCGTCTCGTCGGCGACCCCGAGTTAACCCGGGATCTGGGTAGTCGGGAGCACCGCAGACATGTGGCCGAGATAGCTCTGTTTTACAGATATTTTCACGGCAGATATTCCCAGGATTTTACCCGCATCATTCCGCCGCCAGCAACGCTTGTCAGACAGTCAGGACAGACGGCAAGAGCCCACCCGTTCGTGGTACATTTGGAAACACCTAGAACGTCGCTTTGCAAGGATTCCTTTTTCTGGCGCACTGCATCGCTGTGGAACTCACTCCCAGGACTTCTATTTCCCCCAGTTTACAACCTACAGCTATTCAAGAACCTTGTTAATCAACATCTTTGCACACACACCGCTCATCGAGTGCCATAGGATCTCCCTTTAGTGTGTGTGTCGTTGCCATAAAAATTCGTTACATTCGCTTGTTGTTTCCAACTGTCAACGTGGTGTTGAAAGAGAGCCGATGTTATTCGTTTAGGTTTGATTTGCTAATTTAAGAGCCTGGCTGAGATTCTCCGGTTTGTTTGCCCCACGTATGTTTTACCACAGGTTCCCCCCTTCACTGTATACACCTTGATTTTCCAATTTGACTTTCGATTTAGGGTTTCTTAGAGGTATTCCTATGGTTTGGTGCGGTTTGTATGATTGGATGGGCGGCGTTGACTCCTCCCCATACGACGCTTATTTTCTATGCGGGTGGTCTGATCTGAATTTGAATTGTTCATAATTGTTTCCAGTGTTAGACAAGTGCAGGGCGTCGCCTCTTAGGTCTAGTTATCCAAGTTTCTCAATTTCAATTGCTTCTCTTATTGTTCTTGTTTTGCAATTCGTTACATTCGCTATTTGTATGCAACAGTCGAAGTTGATTTTGTGGCCCATTGAAGTTGGTGTTGAAGAAGAGCCGATATTATTTGCTTGTGCTTGATGACTAATTTATGTACTTCTAGCCGGTTTTGACGAGGTGATTGTTGATTCATGGCAGGTCCAAATTACTTGTTTCAAACAGAGCCGAGGATAACTTACCATGCAACATTTAGAATCCAATTAAGATTATCATTCGGTGTCAAGCTTAACAAGCGTGCACTACTTGCCTTTCACCTTTTTCAAAAATCATGTACCATATAAAACAGCAATTCTTTTTATTTTGATCGATATACGCGGCTAGCGAAATGCGCGTTGAGTGCAAAAATACTATTTTAATTAATGTTGAAAACTTGTAGTTTCGTTCTCCATGACCCTGGATTTGTTTTGCATTCTCTACATGTAATTTCTAATATTGAAACAAAAAATATGTTGCAAAAACTGTATTTATTCTAACAAAAGCGTTCCCCAGTTGAACAAAACCAGTTAAAACTTAGATTTACTATTCCGGTATTTCATCAATGGAAAATCTAAATGATGAAAATTACTTACAACTTCTGCAAGAAGCTATCAATCTCAAGATAACTGAAATCTTAGAAAAAGATGATAACCTTACAGAAAATGTATTGATGTTTAAGCAGGATGGGACACTCTCACACTATGCTTCTGCTCGTCAGATTTTGAACAATCAATTGGCAGGAGATGTATCATGGGCCATTCCACGATAACCTGTCCTGCCAATCGATTGTCCAGGAAATTCTTCATTCAAAACTCTATCTTGCTAAAACATGAATTAATTTTCTATAAGGTTATCATCTTTTTCTAGCACTTCAGTTACCCTGAGATTGATAGCATCTTGCAGAAGTTGTAAGTAATTTTCATCATTTAGATTTTCCATTGATGAAATACCGGAATAGTAAAACTAAGTTTAACTGGATAGTTTTTGACTTTTTTGTTTTCCTGGACAATCGATTATCGTGGAATGGCCTCCTATATCCTCCAATCTTGCGCCTTTGGATTTTCCCCTATGGTGACATCTGAAAACCAAAATGTATGCCACAAAGCCTAAATCCCTTGAAGATTCACGAAATAAATTTATTAACGAGTGTCGTTTAATAACGTTTGTAATGTTGATTAATGTGCGCAGACGTTTTGAAGATCAATTGTATTTGTGTATGCAGGACCACAAAGATCACTTTCAACCTTAAATAGATTAGTTCTAGAAACATTTTTTTGTTAATTGTCCAACAACGTTCATTCTTATTTCTCCAGAACGTATCCATAAAAACTCATGTAGAGAATAAAAGTATCTTTCAATCAAAGAATTAGTCCATCCCTCTTCCCGTTTGAAAAATTTCATGGGGAGGCTCTGGAGGGTAATGCGGGGGGGGGGGGGATGAAATGAGGGTAATGCGTCTATGCCATAACATGTCCCCTTTAATATTGTGAGCTACTAAAACATTTTAACTGCTAATTAATTATCACCCTATTCTAAGTTTGAACTTGAACTTGGGAGATGTTATGTAATTTAACCATTCAAGAAAAATTATAAGCAACGTGGACGAATAGCGCAGGCAGCTATGAACCTTAAAGTTGCAATGGTAAGCAGATTTTAATATATACATAGTCAACCGGACCCGGTTCGACAGACTTTGTCTCCCTCCTAGTCCGCTCTAACCATTGCACTGCAGTTCACAGGAACGTAGTCTTTGATTGTTCTACCGACACTCTCATCCTCAACTCAACCCAGGAGATGCTGTTCGTATAAACATAACTATTTGGGGGATAATTGCCTAAAGTACTAAAGTCGAATCTACGACAGATCTGTGAAAATTCTAAGTCAAGTAATTTTTAAAGTTATATAGTTACAGTGCATTAAAGTGATAAGTAAAATTAAGGTAAACACTTCAACGAATTAACTTCAGCTTTAACACAACACTGCTCCTAAAAATTGTATCTCTATCCACCAGGGTGCAACGAGTCTGGAGGAGTCGCTCCAGCTCTTGCTAAGCCCGGACAGGGGTCTTTACTGCTTGAATTGTTCACGCAAAGGCCAACAGAGAGTCGTACTGCTTAACCTCCACGCCAACCACGTCACAACAGGACGTGACAATATCCAATTCTGTCTCGCCGTTTTTGGCTTGAGTCATCCTATATGAGCCAAGATAATAATAGTTATTAGAAGTCTATCTTGTAAAACTTTGCCGGACCTTGAAATATTTTTTTTGAAAATAGGGCGGTTTATCGGTTTACTTTAACTATATTTATGTTAAAGAATATTGTTAAAATGTGCATTGATAGGGAGTGGATCTTCTTCTCACTCCACCATAAAGGGGGACATAACACTTGGATTATATGTCGCAGAACTGCGTAACTGATACTGGTTAAATGTTCGAAGGACCACAGCCATAGGCTGAATTTATTGTCTCAGGAAAAGTTACATTAACCCACATTAAACACAAAAGTACAAATTTGATTCATTTTAATGTTAATTAATAAAAACGAAACGTCTATGTACAAAAGAGTAAATATTGGTATGAACTAGTCAAATGTTTGTACTTAAGTCTACTCCTAGTCCGGCACACTTAGTGTCAAATATCCACACCAATGCGTTAAAAACTAAATTAAAAACAACCTTAAATTAATCACTAATCACTACGCGTTTCTCTTCTCACTTCTTACTAACTATAACAAACAACCATCTAGACAACTGCTTATAAGTGGTCAAAATACACTTTGACTTCCAAAACTTCTTCCAACTTTCGCGATAACATTTACGTAAAAACAGAGCAATACAAAAAGGGCAGAGATAACTTCAACAGCGTAATTTAGGGCTTCAGAGATGCGACTTTAGAGCGTACTATCAGAGCAGAGCAACAAAAGGCTCAAATGCCATTTTGTTATTATCGCATTATAAAAACAAGGCAGAGCAACTACAGGCTCGAGAGCCCGTAGACCATACGTGACTTTTTCTAACTTCTGACTAACTTAATATTTTGGTTCTTTTTCCCTTCCCACGCACTTCTTTCGAAAACCTAAAGAAACATTAACACATCAACACATAGAGATTAGAAAATGCAACTAAACCGAAACAGACTGAAATCCGAGAACGGTCAAAGCGACCTGTCAGGCGTCAGATAAACGTTAATAAATAAGAGTTTTTATAGCTTTCATAATACTCGAGAATGTTTTTAAGGGCAAAATAATATTAATATTTTCAAAGAGCATTAATAAATACAATTGGTGTGACTTTTCACAACATTCTGCCAGCGTTGAAGTATTTGCTTAAAAAAAATTAAAAAGTAACAAGAAAATAGTAAAATAATAAAAGTTAAAAATATAAACAATATAAAAAATATACATATTTAGAGATTAAGTACTATCTGCTTCCTCAATAGGAAGAGGACATAGCTTTGTGATGATTCTAGTAAAGGATCCAGCTTGTGTTCTTATCTTCACCCCTCTTACTCTTCCATCAGCACCAGGCACCACCGCAATGATTCTAACCAATGGCCATTTTAAGGGCGGTGTATTATCTTCATTTAATAAGACAATGTCATTTGGTTTAAGGTAAACCATTTTGGGCGATTTTGTAACCTGTTTAAATAATCAGTTGACCAGCGCTTCCAAAAGGTTTGCTGTATCTGAGTACACCTCTGAAAAAATGAAAGTCGGTTTTTAGGAATATCTGTCAGGTCTCTTTCGGGATAAGCGGTAAGGCTTGTGCCAATAAGAAAATGTCCGGGAGCCAGACATTGCAAGTCTGATGGGTCACTTGAGAGTGGACAAAGGGGGGGAATTAAGAATAGCCTCTATTTGAGTAAGAATGGTATTCAATTCCTCGAAAGTGAAATGAGCATTACCAACAAGACGGTACAAGTGGTATTTAGCGCTTTCATAATACTCGAGAATGTTTTTAAGGACAAAATAATATTAATATTTTCAAAGAGCATTAATAAATAAAATTGGTGTGACTTTCACAACATGCATGATAGTAAAATTGTTCGACTAAAATAGGTATATAGATATTAATTTTAATTACAGGATGTTCTGCTTAGAAAATTTAAGGTTGATCGAGATTAAAACCCTACGCCAAATTTGATAAGCTCGTATTGATGGGCTCGTAGTTTGAATTATTGTCTTCGATGACACGATTTTAACAAAATATTTTCTTTTAAAAACTCTGAGACATGCCCCTGAAATCTTCTCCACACAAGTTTCTTTCGACGACGGCCTTTGTCTGTTCGTCCATCGAGTGAGCAACAGCCCAAGGCAACACCTAAACTATGCTCGTGGCAATCTGTGCTGAGCATTATATGCCGTCCGGCCGCATAAAGCTACCTCGCAAGCATGGAAACTCCATTACAGAAAGCTATGCTCGTAAATCTGGCGAATGGTGTGACGCGGCCACGCTGCCGAAATGCATGAAAAGGGGAACAAACCATCCTTTATTTTATCTACCCCGCAAATTCTCCTTCAGGTTATGTTTTTATGCCCTTCTTGCCGTATGACGATGAGGCGTGCTCTATTATTCAGCTAAATGCAAGGCAAGGAATAAAAATACGTACAAAATTTATTGCATGATAGTAAGTTAAAAAGCGTATTTAAAAATAGATGGTTCTTGTTTTGTAGGCATGATAATTGTACCGAATTTTATTCGAGTTCTTTTAAGAGAGAGTCAATCAGTAGTTAAAATAAGCGAAATATGAAAGGAATATTAATAAATACCTAGAAACTATATTGCAAAAATAGAAATAACGAGTGATTGCAAAAAATTTCATTATGTTTAGTTAGTAAAATATATAATATGGCAATACTAATTTTCTTCAGTGGCAAATATATCCATGACCAGCATAGGTATAGAAAGCTCTAACGCAACTCTTTCTGCTAAGAAATCTAACTCTTCAGTTGACTACTTTCCTTCAATATCCAAATTTCTAGAAGATACCCTGTGGTGCTGCAAGCTTGAAACCACTTTATTGATTTCAAAGGCACATGCTTTTTCAATGGAGGTTTGCTTTGAAACCAGCCAATAGCGAGATAAAAAGCAGTCCGAAGCTTTTCTTTTAGAACATTTTATCATGGGTTGAATTTTCAAAAGTTTGTCGAAATTGTATTCGCCCTTTTTGGTAATATTTTAAATTGGGATCAGATGTCCAATGCATTTTGATACTTGGGAGCTGATGAAACCCCATAATAATGAAACATACCAAAAATTTCTTCTCTTGTTACATCAAGGATTGAGCTTTTTGATGCACGAGTTTTCTAAAGCATCGTCAAAGTAGAAACGAAAAATCTTAAAGGATCCACTATAGTACCAAATCTCTTATGAAACTGAAAATTTTTGATCTTTTTTGCATTCTTAAAACTTGAAATTTCCCAGCTAAATAATAAATTACGGGCTGTTCTTTCATTTAAATTCTCTCCTCCAGTCACGTCCACGTTTGGCTCTCTTGGCTTTTTCAAAGTTTCGTTGATAATTGCACTGTCAACATCTTCAACTAGGAAATTAGAATGATCGACTATCAAAAACTTACTTTGTTTTAATGGAGGGTGTCCAAATGTCTTCAATATCGAAGTCAGAAGAATTATTGCAGGAAAAATGTTGTAAATATTAAATTTCTCTTTCGGCATTAAGGATATCGATTTTGGGGCAACTTACTGTTTGAAGTACAAGCTAAAGTTGATGAAATTGACACTATTTATTCATACATTTTCCATCTTTAGCATCAGTTTTCCACCTAGGTGGTCTCAACTGAATCGTATATTGATGAGCAGCTTGTGTCTGAAGGGTGTTTCTGTTTGGCGCAACTCTGGAAGGAATCATAAGTGCCAGCTCGTTCGAACACCTTCCGTAATTGTATCGATAGTAAAGAGTACGATTCGCCACTTTTGTTCGATATTCAAGGCTATCCAGGTATTTAGTCAACTCTGGTTCATCCACAAGACGGACTGCTCTCCTCTCTATGGAATCCAATATCTTGAGCAAGTGTTTGGGTGCCGAGCTCCACATATGGGAACAGTACTCCAGAGATGGTGTTAACTGGGTATTATAGAGCAGCATGAGCTGATGAGGTGTATACAACTTTTTTGCTCTGTAGAGTGCTTTTGTGCTGCTGCCTTGGTGATTTTGATGTCGTGATTATGCCAAGACATGTTGTATTCTACGTTGATGCCCAGGATGCTTATGGATAAGACCAGAGTCAGTGTTTGTCCTGTCATTGATAAGTCAGGTCCTGCGGTGTTTGCTTTTTTTTATAAAGACAGCTGCTTGAGTCTTTCCTGCTTTAAACCAGACATTGTTTTCGTCACTCCATTCCACGATAGCGTTCGTATCCTCATTGATGGCGCAATCTGATTTTTTCGCCTGCGTTGGGAAGGAGCAGCGATCATTGGAGTTCTCGACATGAATGATGACATAACAGTGCTATCGTCTGCAAATCTGTAAATAGAATTATTTGTCGTGTCTAAGAGATCGTTGATATAGAGCTGCAAAAGTGTCCGACCTTGATTTTAAATTCCTCCCAGAGATGTCCATCAACACCCACTCGAATGCATCGATCACTTAAAAAATTGGAAAGCCATAGAAGCAGTGCTAGTGGTAGTCCGTATGCTGTAAAATTGCTTAACAATCCGTCATGCCATACCCTATCTAATGCTTTGGATATGTCGAGAGCCACTGCTCTCTCGATGGCTTTGCTCCACAGGTAGGTCACGTAAGTCATCCTGATACCTGTCGTTTCTCATCGCCAGTTGATTTGTTCTTGCGGAAGCCATACTGGCGATCGCTCATGATGCCTTCCGATTCGAGATAGTTTAAGACCCTTTTGTTGATCAGTTTCTCCATGACTTTGGACATGGTGGAAGAAGTCAATTGTATGATAGTAATTTGGAATCGACTTTTTTTCCTTTCTTCGGGATTGGTTGCACCTGAGCGCATTTTCAGGTAGAAAGAACGCATGCAGTTCTGTATGATAGGGAAAAAAACCTGCATAGGGGAGCTCTTAGTTCAGCAGCATATTTCTTAAGCACTATTGCGGGAACTTCATCCGGTCGTGTGGTCTTATTAGTGGCTTTTGAGTACTCGTTTCACTTCGCGTTGCCGAAATACCAGACCTGGCATTGAGGAATACACTCTCGGGATAATTGGGGGAGTATTTCCTTGAGCATCTAAGGTAAAATTTGATGCAAACATTTCGGCAAGAATGTTCTTTTTTTCTTTGGCCGTTCCCGCTATTGAGCTATCATCTTTGCTCAGTGATGGGATTGACGTCTTTGAGAAATCCTGATTGACAGCTTTGGCAACTGACCGAAATGGATCTTGATCCGTTCGGACAGTTGAGAAGCTTATTCTTGATCTGCTCGTTATATCCATCCTTGCTATCGTCAGTGGTTCGCTTACCCTGATTTCTACTCGTGATGAATACATTTCGATTTTCGGCTGCCGGATCTGGACTCCATTTGCGGTAAATGGCATTTTTAGCATTGACCGCTCTTGGTCATGGTCGCAAACCATGGTTTACTGTTTGAGATACGTTTCATAGAAGAGGAGATGAAAGTTTCCGTACCAGCTGGGAGCAATCTAAATTCACAGTTTGTTTGTTGTTAATTTCGATGTGATCAATAACACAAACCCATGAGACATGATTTTCTTAATTCACTCCACCGACGGAGCTTAGGAGCCCCAATATTTTTCAAGAACTCAAAATACAACACAATAGTCATTCCCAGCAACAAAACTGAAACTTAAGTTATGATTCTTTCCTGATAAAAATTGTCTTTGCTGCTAATATAATGTGACTGTTAATCATGACCGAGAAATATTTAAAAGAAATCTAATTATTATATAAAGACTCTAAACGATAAGTTGAATGCTTATGCTGGTCGACGTGTTGTTGCTGATAAAATGTATTTTCTCCAAGCTCTCGGGTTGTCTCATTCACTGTTATTTATATATGACAACTGCATTTATTTTTTCTTGCATGTGATGTCCTAATTCCATCAAAATAATTGTCTGGTTGTGCATCTGTCTAAATGTTAATTAAGTTAGATTCTATAAACAAATTTCAATTTGGTTTTAAACTATTATCACTTGTTTCTGAAAACGATATTTTCAAATGAAATAAATTCACATTTTTAATAGTAGCCATCGAAATTATACAAAAAAGGAAGTATGAAGTCCTACACGTCGGTCTTATTCCAAATTTAGGAATAAAATTGGATTTCTTTTAAAACTTTAGCGACAGTTCAAGTCCTTTTCTTCTAAATAATATGTTAAGCAAGAAAGGGATTTTAATAATACGCGAGTTTCTTTTAAGCAGATTCAATAGAGTGCTGCAGTGCGAATAAAAGTTGGAAAACAAAAACTTCTTTAAGTTTTTTCTTCTAATTGAATTTATTTCCTGCGAAAACTGGGAGTTCTCAAAAGTTCCAAACACCGAGGAGAATAAATCTATCCTTGCGGGGAAGTGAAGACAATTAAGACCAATTATCACCACTTAAGGAAAAAAGCGGGTAATGTCTATTGTTTCTTTTTACTTAATAACATTCCTTTTTTAATTTCGCAGAGAGTTTAAGGCTGGTGATTATGGAAAATAAGGTAATCATAGTGAGCACTTTATATATCAAGAAATGGAGGTAGCCGTATAAAACCGCAAAGTCAACTAAGATATTTTATATTCAACTCATTAAACAAGAGTGAATGGTATACAGCAAGGAAAGTAAAAACCTGATATTCCCATGAATTCTTGTGGCTAGACTTATTTGTTGTTAACAGGTTCAGTTGGCATGACAATAATGTTACAAATTTAAATTCAATTTCAACGATCCAGGAAGGAACAAGACAACTGACTAACCCAAACTTTCAAGAAGCATTAGGCATTGCTCTTTCAAGTCAACTAGTAGACGTGGACTTGCTCAAACATTTCTAGCATCCACAGTCTCCTTCTTTATTTCATATGGCTTCTACTTCGGTGAGAGGTCATTCCGATATTCAATTTTTAGGTTCCATGAATGAATGAATGATTGATCTAGGGAGGTGTTAATATACTGCTATCTGTGCGGATCTATTTTTCCACGGTGTTTGCGTTGATATGATTCTCAATCAGAGTACCTCATACAGCTTCAGTGCTTTGATAAAAGCAAGTAGTCTGGATGGTTCTATGGATCGAAGCTCCTCCTGTTTGATGATGCAGCACCCGAAGCAAACCATTTGCCTGTCCGTGACCGCCTCGCACTCAGTGAGGTGTTCCGGGGTTTCCTCCCCCTCCTCACAGAACCAGCAACTGTCCTCGTTTTCAATTTGTATTCTCTCCAAGTGCCTTCTCAATCGGCAGTGGCCTGTAAGAAAGCCGGTGAGGATGCGGAGATTGTTCCTACTCAGTGTTATAAGGTGTTTTGATCTTCCTGAGTGAGGGGGCCCTAGAAACATCTTGCCTTAACCCTGGAGGGCGTTAGCATGGACTGATCCATTTGGTTCGCTCTTCTTTCCTGAATTCTTCCTTGTAGGTGTGCATCCCTATGCCACAGAAAGGTTCCGGTTCTAAAAGCGGCGTTTGTTTTCCTACGTTTGCCAAATGGTCTGGTTTTTCGTTGCCTTCTACCACAGCGTGTTCTGGTATCCATTGAAGGGATAATTTGTTATTCTTGCCTAATTCATTTAACCTATCTAGGTATTCTCATACCATTCTGAAGCTGATTGTTTTTGAGCTCAGCGCTTTGATGGCTGCTCGACTGTCTGAGAAGATGACAGCCTTATTTATGGTTAACAGGTTCAGTTGGCATGGCAATATGGTTCCAAATTTAAATTCAACTTCAACAATCCAGTAAGGAACAAGAAAAGTTATAAACTGAAACTTTCAAGAAACGTGGTGCAATCGTCATTGCTCTTTCTAGTCGACTAGTAGACGTGGACTTTCTCCAAACATTTCTAGCATCCTCAGTCTCGTTCTTTATTTTATATGGGTTCAACTTCGGCGAGAGTTCAAGCTTTAGACTCCATACATCAAAAGTAGTAAAACTGTCAATGCTAATCTTATTATTTTCATGTTTCTGGTACTTTAATCCTCTTCGTAATTTAATCCCGTTCTCTAGATATTTGTAGGAATTTTGTCAGCTCTCTACGCTTGTCTGCTGCCAATATATTTGCGAGCTGGACAAAGTTGGTCATCAACAGGATTTAATTGATTTTATTAAAGGTCTATAGTTTTACTTAATCTTAGGATATCTTTGATTATCAAGTAAAATCTGTTCCATCTAAATATTTGCTATCAACGATACATCCACATGTAAACCACATATTATTTGCTATCAGTAGCAACGAATCGGCATCATAAGCAATCGCCAGTATGGCTTCCGCAAGTACAGATTAACGGGAGATCTGGAGATGGACCAAAGCTATCGATAGCTACGGCGAATCTAGTGCAGTGGCTCTCAACATATCCAAAGCATATGATAGGGTGTGGCATGATGGATTGTTAAGGTAATTGACAGCAATACCACCAGCATTGCTCCTACGGCTTTCCAATTTCTTAAGGGATCGAAGCGTCTCAGTTGGTATTGATGCACATCTTTCAGAAGAATGTAAAGTCAATGAATCAATGCCGGAGTTCCTCAAGGGTGTATGTTATCTGCCACACTGTTCCTGCTCTATACCAACGATCTCTTAGACAAAACAAGCAAATTCTATTTACAGTTTTGCAGACGACAGGACTCCAATGTTCTCATTTATGTCGCGGACTCCAATGACCGCTACTCGTTCCGAACGCGAGCGAGAAAATCAGGTTGCTGCATCAATGATGATATGAATGCCATCATTTAACGCAGGACAGACTCAAGCAGATGTCTTCTCAAAAAATAGCAAGCACCGCAGGATCTCACATATCAATGACAGGACAAACCCTGACTTTGGCCTCATCCATAACTTGCTGGGCATAGAAAACAATATGTCCTAGCGTAATCGCGTCACCAAAATCCCAAAGGCAGCAGCACAAAAGCTAGGAGCACTATATAGAGCAAAAAATATATATACACCTCATTAGATCTTACTGCTCTATAAGGCCGGGATAAGACTATCTCTGGAATTCTGTTCCCATGTGTATGTGTGAAGCTTAGCACCCAAACACTTGCTCAAGATATTGGACTCTATACAGATGAGAGCAGTGCGTCTTGTGGATGACCCAGAGTTGACTTAAGACCTTGATAGCTTTGAACATGAAAGAAATGTGGAGAACCTATCTCTTTACTATCGTTACTACTACGGAAGATATTCGAACGAGCTAGCACTTATGATTCCGTCCGCCAAACAGAAGCACCCGTCAGACACAAGCTGTTCATCAACATACGATTCGAACACGAATACCTTGTCGTCGCTTTGACGGGATTCCTTTATCTGGAGGACTGCCTGGCTCTGGAATGGACTTCTGAGTAACGTCTTTCCCGAAAACTACAGTCTACAGCGCATCAAGTCCAACGTTTCCTATTGTGCGTATGCCGAATACATATAAAAAATGCTCCGCTATCAATGATACATGAAAATATATCTAATCCAAAGGTTGACCATGTATTTTCAAATGATATTTGTCCCCTATCTTGAACGGGTTCTATTTTTTCGATTTAAGGATGGTCAATACCATTTCTATGTGCAATATATTAATTTTGTCCATTTATAAAAGCCTTATTTTCTGAGACAACAATTAGTATCTTTGGAATTTAATCAATAAATCCTAGCAAACCTGTCTTAAAATTTTCCAATGCTCGGCAGTAAATTTTTTAGAAATGTGGAGGATTTTCTGTATTATTGCATTTCAAATTTGATTCCCGGTGAAATTTCGAACGGTTGAATCAATAACAATGGTGCCGGTAATTAAAAGTGTGTTTTTTATAGGACAAACTGGTTTCGTTTATAGAATATATTAAAAGTGTGAGCGTAATATACTGTGTTCTAATAAGGAAAACTACTATAATCTGTTTACAGTTTTAGTTGGTAATTTTCTTGATGATATTTGTTGATCTAATTCAATAATATTGATATACATTAATGCATTTATTTTTTTAAGATAGAGATTAAATCGGTTGTTTGTCATTTTCCAGACACAATACATTGCTACACTTGCAAACGCAACACCTAATTGAATTTACCTTAATTATTTTAAACACACAAGCTGCCGGTTTCAACGGCAAATAGAGTTCGTCTACATGCATAGGCTGCACGTAACTGTTCCGGCAGTAGATAGAACCCACCTACACAAACAGGGTGCACTTATCTGTTCCGGTAGTAAACCGAGCTCGCCTACATACACAAGAGTTTAAGAAGAGAAATCCTGACATATTTTTACCCAAACCAAAGACGACATCCGCAGGAAGGGCATTACTCGCTCAATTTTTTTGCGATTCTAGAAAATATTATAGAAAATGAAAATATACAGTGTGTCCAAAAAAGTTTGCAACATATGAGAAACTTCTTTAATATTGTTTTCTCAGAAAATGTTATTCTTGATAAAAGTTGACGCTTGAAAAAAAAACTAATTTTGACAATGCCAAATTAAGGATAAATTATACAGGGTACATAAAAAATACAAAAATGAAGATTAAAAAACAAAAATTTTTAAATATTAGAAAACCTTATGCAGAAAAAAATAAAGTTCCTATTAAGGCAAAAATAAAAGTCGAATACCATTTTTTTCAAAAGTGCACCGTTGCGGAGAAAATTCGTTACAATTATTAGAAAAATTTTTAATACACAAGTGAAAGGAAAATATTACTTAACCACTAGCAGGTTATTGATAGTAGAGCGGCTTGAAAATGCGATTTTTTTTCAATATTTATTTACAACAACTCAAACATCATTCTTGCGTCGAACAAAATAATACAGATCTTAACATTTGCCATTAAACAGTCCTTAAACATGGCGAGAGATGCTAGAGTAAAATTAATTGAGACATCTAAATTACCTAGTATGGCATTTCTTTATAAGAGTGAAAATTGTAACCGGAAAAATGAAATCGATTCGTCCGTGTAACACACAGCTACAGTTGTTGCATCGTATATAGTTCCAATTAAAGTGGCCCTTCGGGAAATTAACCGGAGCCCCATCGGTCCAATCGGCTTCAGATTCGAATTATGTAACACTAGAAATTCTAATTATTGCTTTGGTTTGAAATGACTTCGGTACAGAGCAGCAAAGCTACCTGTGATGAATGGGTATAACGAAATCAATCAAAATTCAAGCCAATATCCGCATCTACAACGCAGAAATGAAAATAAATAGAAAACCGATTGCTGCCTAAAAGAGCCCTACAGGAAACCACTATCTTCGCTTAGCATTTCAATGGTCTTAAAAACCTTAGAATTGTTATAAAGTACACTGGATGACGAATCCATTTTCTCAAAGGGTAGAATGAAGAAAGATATCGTGGATGTAATCTCGTAAAAATTAAATTTTTCTAGTTGCCTAGAAGTTTTTTGGAGAAACAGTAGATGAAACTATAATAGCCATTGTCGCGCTCTGTGTCATTTTCATAATTTATTTATTTATCTTCAGCTCAGATTAAAGGAAACTGAGAGTGAATAAAGTGAAGTTAAAAAAAAAATTGAATCTAAAGATACGCAGGCCAAACGAGCTATTTTCTGAGGGTACAAATTAGGCTCTAGCTCAAAAGCCATAGAGTAGGGGGGTTAAATTTATTTAAAGGCGCCATTAACTTGTCACACAGTCAGGAAGCCCCAACTCGTTTTGAAAATATGAACTGAAATTTAAATCAATTTAAAACTAGAAAAATTATTCAATTATTGGGCGCAGTTAATTAAAATCATTTATACTTACTAAATTTCCTTTTGGAAGGCTAATATTAGAAGATAATCATAGAGAAATATCGTTTAATTACCATAAAATGGTTCGATGGCGTGTTCTGTTTGTTACAACCTGTTGAAAGGTAAAATAATTTGCCTTATAATCAAATAAAATTTTAAAAAAATCTGTTACCCACGTACTCTACCTTGCCTAAATGTATACTTGGCAGTATCAACTATGTTTCGTGAAAAAAATGAAGACTTACCTATGCAACCAGCAATTACCTTGGTTAAAACAAGGTAAGGATATGAAAACAAACGGTAAATATACGGTTTCTAAACTACACAAAACATGATCGTGTTCCGGTCACGTTTCTTGAGTCCAATAGGGCGCAATACTGATTGTTACTATTCTAGCTACAATACGTTAAAATAATCGGGAAATTAAAAATAGTACTCCTTAACGCGGTACTACATTAGTCAATTATGATAATACAAAAAGTAAATTTTAAACTTGTTTTAACTAAGCGAAGGTAATAATATAGGTGTCAATTTGGAAAGGAATCAAGGGCAAACCAATGGTAAAGGTCCGGTCGTTTGAGACAAATATATCTTACTTAATATAAAATTATGCATGCCAGTACAAAAAAACTAAAAAAAAAATTAAATGTTGACCATAACAGCGGTAAAAAATACACACTGTTTAAAATGCATATATAAAAACTCTATTGGGTTATTTGACCTTCACTGTTTGACCTGTTGCCTGGGCTGATCGTAAACTCTCCAAGAGACTTCCAGAAGCAAACGTCTATATGATCGAGGAGTACGCAGAGAAGCGCTAGAAGAAGTACTCCTCTACGCCTACTCAGCTGACGAATACAAGAGATTTCCCTAGTACAAACCCCTGTAAAACATCAACGTATTGAAGGTTTTTTGCTTTAAACCCAACATCAAGGGGAAATTTACAGGCAGAGTAAATATAGCACACAAAAAAAGAAAAGCAATGCTTTACCTATGAAGGGTTTTTCAAATCTGGTAGGACAAAGAAATATGCCAGGCTGTTCAAAAGGAGGCAAAACTTCTGCAATGAAAATTAGAGAAAAATACCAACCAACTACGTGGAGTTACGAAACCGTAAAATGGCGACACGCACAAAACAAAAAACAACTCAACATGTCAATTTAGTGTGAAAACATGTAACAGATAGAGGTCAAATAAAGTCAGTTATTTCACCTTTAACATTGAGAGTTCTGTAGTCGTATACGTAATCTGATTTTCTCGGGCTGTTTGATAGGATCGATCGGGCTTTATGAACATTTTCACTGGTTTAGCACATAATCAACCAATAAAGCGTACTGTATTCTGGCCATCGTTATTGAGAAAACAATATAGGTAGGCATTTATGGCAGTGCATTTCAAAACATTCAATAATTATCTTACCTTTCCGAATAATCACCTTCTCGATGATAATATATATTAAAAAAATCTCATGGATTTCAGAAATATTGGTTTCGGAGTTTATCGGTTAATTTTAAAAGTTAAAAATGCAGGCAATATTTATTTCTGATATCTTCTCTTCTTCTTCTTCATAAACCGTAGTTTCTCCACTGCTGGAGATAGGTCTCTTCAAGTCTCTTCCAGATATCTCTATCCTGCGCTTTCTGTGTCCAGTTTCTTCCCGCTGCGGTTTTAATATCGTCAGCCCATCTCTTCATTGGCCTACCCAATTTTCGTTTATTTTCCCATGGTCTCCATTTCAATACTCTAGATGTCCATCTATTGCTATCCATCCTGGCCACGTGTCCTGCCCATTGCCACTTCAATCTGGCCATTCTCTCGGTTATATTCGTTATTCTGGTTCTTCTTCTAATCTCTTCGTTCCTCATATGATCTCTCAAACTGACCCCCAGCATTTGTCTTTCCATAGCTCGCTGCGTGCATTGCAGGCGATGTACGCTGTTTTTTGTGAGGCTCATTGTTTCCAGCCCGTAAGTGTTTACTGGAAGTATGCAGCTATCGTATTTGAGTCAATTCAATTTTGAGTTTATGCCCTAGGCTACATTTTCGATCCCTTTCCCTCCGATTGAAAGTTGAATGTTTTGCGTGCTGAGGATTTTTGTTTTGTGATGTTGACCTCGAGTCCTATTTTTTGAGAGGCATGGTGTATTTGTTTGATCATAGTCTTCAGTTCTGATGGGTCTTCGCTTATTAGAACCACGTCGTCCGCAAAACTCAGGTGGTGGAGATATTCGCCGTCAATTCTAATTCCGTTCCCTTCCCAGTTTAGACCCTTGAACACGTCTTCTAACGCCAGCGTATATAATTTGGGTGAGATGGTATCGCCTTGTCTTACTCCTTTTTTACTTTTATTTGTTCCGTTTTTAGGTCTTCATCTAATTTAACTACTATTACTGATGTTTCGTATATAGATTTGAGGAGTCCTGTATATCTCGAGTCTACCCTGGCGTTATCTAAGGAATGCATAATTGCCCATTGTTCCACCGAGTCGAAAGCTTTCTTGTAGTCGACAAACGCTAAGTGGATATTGATGTTGTATTCGTTTGCCTTTTCAGTCAGTAAACGGAGAGTCTGTATATGGTCGGTCGTGCTGTAGCCTTTGCGGAAGCCGGCCTGATCCACTGGCTGGTAGGAGTCTAGTTTATTAGTTAGACGGTTTGTTATAATCTTAGTGAGGAGTTTGTATAAGTGC